>ML257153.1:0-81431 GCA_005239495.1 Nicotiana undulata | reverse complement strand
TGATGACCTATTTGACCAGCTTCAGGGTGCTACAGTATTTTCCAAGATAGACTTGAGATCAGGATACCATCAGCTAATGATTAGGGCGTCTGATGTCCCTAAGACAGCCTTTCGCACTCGTTATGGGCATTATGAGTTCTTGGTAATGTCATTTGGGTTGACAAATTCCCCCGCTGCTTTTATGGAGTTGATGAACCGAGTGTTCAGGCCCTATTTGGACTCGTTCGTTATTGTTTTCATTGATGATACATTGATATACTCTCGTAGCCGAGAGGAGCACGAGCAGCACCTTCGAGTCGTCCTCCAAACTCTGAGGGATAGTCAGTTGTATGCCAAATTTTCCAAGTATGAGTTCTGGTTGAGTTCGGTGGCATTTCTGGGACATGTTGTGTCGGCAGAGGTTATTCAGGTGGATCCCAAGAAGATTTTAGCAGTTAGAGATTGGCCTAGACCCACTTCAGCTACAGAGATTCGGAACTTCTTGGGCTTAGCAGGTTATTATCGCCGATTTGTGGAGGGCTTTTCATCTATAGCAGCCCCGATGACCAGGTTGACCTAGAAGGGTGCTTAGTTCAGGTGGTCTGATGAGTGTGAGGCAAGCTTTCAGAATCTCAAGACAGCCTTGACCACGACACCGGTGTTAGTTTTGCCCACAAGTTCAGGACCGTATACCGTGTATTGTGATGCTTCACGGGTTGGGCTTGGTGCAATGTTGATGCAGGATGGCAAGGTCATAGCATATGCTTCTCGTTAGTTGAAGGTTCATGAGAAGAATTATCCAGTTCATGATTTGGACTTAGTAGCTATTGTTTATGCGTTGAAGCTCTGGAGGCATTATTTGTATGGTGTGCCATGTGAGGTGTTCACGGATCACAAGAGTTTGCAGTATCTGTTCAAGCAAAAGGAGTCAACATGAGGTAGAGGAGGTGGTTAGAGTTGTTGAAGGATTATGATATTACCATTCTTTATCATCCGGGGAAGGCCAATGTGGTGGCCAATGCTTTGAGCCGGAAGTCAGCCAGTATGGGTAGTCTTGCTTATTTATCAGTCGGAGAGCGACCTCTTGCCTTGGATGTTCAGACTTTAGCCAACCGATTTGTGAGATTGGAGGTTTTTGAGACTGGCAGTGTTTTGGCCCATACCGTGGCCCGATCTTCGTTGTATGACCGTATTCAGGCTAGGCAGTATGATGATTGTCATTTATGTGTTCTTAGAGATAGGGTCAGGCACGGAGATGCCAAGCAGGTTACGGTTGATGATGAGGGAGTTTTGAGGATGCATGGTCGTATTTGTGTACCTGATGTTCATGGTATTCGTGAGTTGATTCTATAGGAGGCCCATAGTTCCCGGTATTCCATTCATCCGGGTGACTCAAAGATGTACCAGGACTTGCGGCAACATTATCGGTGGTGGAGGATGAAAAGGGATATTGTAACTTATGTAGCTCGGTGCTTGAACTGTCAGCAGGTTAAGTACGAGCACCAGAGACCCGGTGGTTTGATGCAGCAGATTCAGCTTCTCGAGTGGAAGTGGGAGCGTATCACCATGGATTTTATAGTTGGACTCCCACAGACTCAGAGGATATTTGATGCAGTGTGGGTTGTTGTGGATAGGCTGACCAAGTCAGCACATTTCATTCCTGTATCAGTTTTGTATTCAGCGAAGAAGTTGGCAAAGATCTATATGAGAGAGATTGTTAGATTGCATGGCGTGCCCATATCCATTATATCAGACCGAGGTACTCAGTTTACCTCCTATTTCTGGAGATTATTACAGCGAGAGTTGGGCACACAGATTGAGTTGAGCACAACATTTCATCCTCAGACGGACGGACATCCCGAGCGTACATTCAGATTTTGGAGGATATGTTGCGGGCTTGTGTCATTGACTTTGGTGGTTCATGGGACCAGTTATTGCCTTTAGTTGAATTTGCCTACAACAACAGCTATTGGTCGAGCATTCAGATGGCTCTGTATGAGGCGTTGTATGGTAGGCGGTGTCGGTCTCCAGTCAGATGGTTTGAGCCGGGAAAGGCTAGATTGTTGGGTTCTGAGTTAGTCCAGGATTCCTTAGACAAGGTGAAGGTCATTCAGGATAGACTTCGTACAGCTCAGTCCAGGAGTTATGTTGATCGCAGAGTTCGAGATTTGGCATTTATGATAGGAGACCGGGTATTTCTTCGGGTGTCGCCCATGAAGGGCGTGATGAGGTTCGGAAAGAAGGGCAAGTTGAGCCCTAGGTACATTAGTTCATTTGAGATTTTGGATAAGGTAGGAGAGGTGGCCTACAGACTTGCCTTGCCACAGAGTTTATCAGCCGTGCACCCGGTGTTTAATGTATCTATGCTCCGGAGGTATATTGCGGATCCATCTCATGTACTTGACTTCGGCGATGTCCAGTTGCACAAGGATTTGACTTATGAGAAGGAGCCGGTAGCCATATTAGCTCGGCAGGTTCGACAGTTGAGATCGAAGAGTTATCCTTCGTTTCGTGTTCAGTGGAGAGGTCAGCCTGCTGAGGTAGAAACCTGGGAGTCCGAGTCCGATATGTGGAGTCGTTATCCCCACCTTTTCCCCAATTTAGGTACCTTTCTATGTCCGTTCGAGGACGAACGTTTGTTTTAGAGGTGGAGATTGTGATGACCCAAAAAGTCATCCTGTGTAAATTTATCAAAAACTGTGTTCCGATGCCCCGAAAGCCTCTATTAATCTCACCTCGATGTGCGTGCGCAGCCCGGGCGTGTAGCCGGGAAGTCTTTATGTGGAAATTTGATAAAAGTTGAATTTATGTTAGAAATTGAATAAAGTTGACTTTGGTCAACGTTTTTTGTAAACGGACCCGGACCCGTGATTTGACGGTCTCGGAGGGTCCGTAGGAAAATATGGGACTTGGGCGTAAGCCCGAAATCGAATTCCGAGGTCCTAAGTCAGAGAAATGAATTTTTAAAGAAAACTTTATTCTAAAAATAATAAAGACTTTTGAAAATGGACTTTGATGTGAGACTTGTGTTACTGAGCCCATATTATGGTTCCGGACCCCGGAGCAGGTTCAATATGTGTTATATGAGTTATCTGAAAAATTTGGTAAGAAACGGACTTGGTTTGACGTGTTTCGGATCAAAAATGGAAAATTTGATAGTTTATGAAGTTTGTGAAAATTCTATAGATTTTGGAGCTTAATTCGTTTTTTTTATGTTATTTTGGTGGTTTTATTATCTTAATAAGTCCGTAGGATGATTTTGAAGTTGTGTGTATATATGGTTCTGAGCCCCGAGGGCTCAGGTGAGTTTCAGGCGGGTTTCGGAGTGCAAAAAGGTAGAAAAATCTGGTGTTTGGGGATCAGATCTGGTGTCTGGTGTAGTACTCTTCGCGAACGCGAAGAGCAAATGGGTGGGGCCTGGGATTTACTCTACGCGAACGCGTAGAGGGAGACGTGAACGCGTAGAGGGAGATGCGAACGTGGAGCACTGGACAGTGTCTTTACGCAAACGCGTCCCCAGGGGTGCGACTGCATAGAGTGTGGGATGGGCTGGGGGCTGGGTAGTCATAAGCCTACGCGAACACAGCCTGTAGCTCGCGAACGCATAGGACAGGGGAGTTGAACCTACGCGAACGCGGCCAAGGCCTCGCGAACGCGTAGGTCAGGAAAGTCAAACCTTCGCGAACGCGACTAAGGGCTCGCGAACGCGAAGGGTATTTCTGCCCAGTTATTCTTTTAGTCCAAAAACAGAACCATTAAGGGATTTCACCCCATATTTCACAACCCCCCTTCTTCCCCACACCCCATAGGCGATTTTGAAGAACTTTATCACCATAGCTTCGTAGGTAAGCAATTCTAACTCCATTTTCTTCCATTTTTCATCATTTATTACTAGAATCTAGGTCTAAAAATATGAAATCAAGGGTAGAAATTGGGGGTTTTGGGTAGAGTTAGGGTTTTTGGAATTTTGGAGAATTCAACCTCGTTTTGGGGTCGGATTTCAAAACAGATTGTATAGTCGGGCTTGTGGGGGAATGGGTGATCGGATTTTGGTTCGAACCTCGTGTTTGGACCAAGCGGGTCTGGGTTCGAATTTTGGTATTTTTGGAAGAATGATGGGAAATGTATTTTTAGGCTTTGGAATTGAATTATTGAGTCATTATTGAGTTGATTATGTCTAGATACTATCGTTTCGGAGTTGGATTCGAGAGGGAAAGCGGTGATTGAGACGTGAATTGCATTCTTGGAGCCGATGTAAGTGTTTGGCCTAACTTTAGTGAGGGAATAGGTGTTGGGTCGTATGTGCTACTTGTTTATCATGTTCAATGTATAGGGTACCTATGCATTGTTTGTCAAGCATGCCCGTGAATCTATTTTTGGTGAATTACTTGTTATTACTCTGATATTTATTATGTTATGAAGTAGTTTCCTTTGGGGAGTTGTTTAATTGCTGAGAATACTTGCTTAAGTACTTGTGATATGATTTCTCAGTTGAGAACCCAATTCATTGAGTTATGTATTCGTAAGAGGTTGGTTATAGCTGAGTCCCTTGCCGGGAAATGTTATTATTTTGATTGATATTCCCCTTGCTGGGTGGTTATGAATTGTATTCCATTCTGTTGCATTCCTTACCAAGCTGTTATTTGTTGTTGATTTGGGTGAGGAAGAGTGTAAAGCACGAAGGGTGATTGCGTGTATTCATTTCATTCATTGCATAGTGAGGAAGAGAGTATAAGCACGAAGGGTGATGACGTGCCATGATTATTATTACTTTCATTTTTACATTGCATAGTGAGGAAGAGAGTAAAAGCACAAAGGGTGATGCCGTGCCATGATTATTATTACTTTCATTTGTACATTGCATAGTGAGGAAGAGAGTAAAAGAACGAAGGGTGATGTCGTTCCATGATTTATATTGCTTTCTTTCATACATTGCATAATCAGGAAGAGAGTAAAAATACGAAGGGTGATGCCGTGTACATACTTGTTTGAGTTATTATTTCCTGTTGATTTGTTTCTTTCGTATTGTTGTTTGTTCAGTTATTCATCTTTGATTCTCACTTGTTACCTCCATTACTTGTCCCCGTATTACCATGCTTAACTGCTTATTTCTTGCTATTTTCTCAGGTACATATTATAGAACTATACAGATAAATTGTTGTTATCGTGTCTAGCCTCGTCACTACTTCGCCGAGGTTAGGCTTGGCACTTACTCAGTACATGGGGTCGGTTGTGCTGATGCTACACCTGCACTTCTTTATGTTGTGCAGATCACGCAGCCGGACCTAGTGGACATCGTTAGAGGGAGTATCCTTCAGTCCATACAGGTGACACCGAGGTAGTTCCGCAGGCGTTCGTGGATCTCGGCGTTATCTTATATCTTATTGTTTCTGTCTTATCTTAGTATCATAGACAGTTGTACTCTTCATTTCAGACTTTTGTTGTAGAAATCTTAGACAGTCCGTGAGATTTTTGTGACACCAATTCTGGGGGATTATGTACGTAAATTTTGTGGCAACTATCTTATTAATATATAGACTCTCAGCTTCCGCACTATAATTAATTATTTATGTTCATTGTTTCACATTTAAATGGCTTAAGACAGAAAGTTAGTGAATTAATACAAACGTTGGCTTGTCTAGGGGGTTCAACGTTAGACGCCATCACGACTTGAAGGTGGAATTTCGGGTCGTGACAAGTGATAAAAAGACTATGAAAAAAAAAACAGTAACCAAGTAGTTATTGAAGTATTTCTTAAAAGATAAAATCAATTAGCCTCTTCACCTAGATCTCTGTACAGTGTCCCGTCATTAGCTTTTTATCATAACCTTCAACCCCCAAAAGTTTTAGATAGTCCAAATCGAACTAATTGAAAATGTTTATTTCAGTTTTATAACACTTTTCAGAAGAGATTGGTAAATAAAATAGGAGATTTTAAATTTATAAAGTCATTTTATCAATTCAAATTGCAACTGGTCATAAGAGACCATTTCCTCTTGTCACTACCCGAAAATCCACCATGGGGTCGTAATAGCGCCTAACATTTCACTTGCTAGGCAAGCCAATGTTAGAATGATTTATTCATTTTTAACAGTTCAAATTAAATAATAATGAAGAAAACGAAATAATTGCAACGAGTTTTAAAGTAAAGTGCGGAAAACCATAACATGTGAAATATCTAATATAGGACGAATCTGGTGTCACAAGTACACGAACTACTAAAAGTTCTACAAATAGAGCCTGAGATAAATAACATTTCTTTGAATGAAATGAGCAGTAAAAAAGGAAAGAGAAAGGGGACTTCAAGGTTTGCGTACGTCAGCAGATCTACCTCAAGTCTCCGGATATTATAATCCAAGATAGTGCACCTCACGTACAGCTGGGACCAGTACCAGAATCTGCACAAGAAGTGTGATGCGCCCAAATGTACACCACTAATTGGGATTGTGAAGCGGTCGATGCAATTATAATTACCCAACATGGAGTCGGGATCGATTCCTCATGGAGTTTATATGGGATTAGGTATATATTCGGACTAAGCGTATAACGTGCCTAAAATTCAGTTCCACATACTTTGTTGCTTTTGCATAATTCTAAAATTGAGCTATAGTTTTCAAATGTAAAGCTAGATAACGATATTTTTTGTTGTTGTTTTACAAGTTTATAAAAGATCTAGAGATGTGACTTCCACCTAGGTGTTTACCTAACGGGTTGTGAGCTTTAGGGCAGGTTTCGTTGATCGAGGTGTAATATAGAAATCAATACGCAATTACCCACTCTATACCTCTCGCTAATAGAATGGTTTTGCCCAATTTGGTTTTCTCAAGTCCAAATGGGTAATTCAGAAAACCGTTGATATATGCTCAAGTCGGGTCTTACAACCTCTAGATTTAACCCTTTGATTGGGACTATCAATTTCTTGAGTTCATCCCAATTTCTTGTTAGCCAAATTTTTCTAGACTTAGACTCTCTTTCTCCAGTAGAGACTAAGTCAATTAGGCATGAACCAATATTTGCAACCATAAATTCTTAAATTAAAGCAAGAACTAGGCTAAATATCTCATACCCAACATTAAACAAGCCTTAAATCAAACATCTATTAGGTGCCCACACTAGGGTTGGGTCACAATCCTAGCTAGAAATTTAGCTAGAAAAAGATGATTAAACTCATATTAGATGATTAAGGGATGAAAATCCAATGTAAAATGGCTAAACTATTACAAACTTTTACAAAAGCAGTAAATAGAAACGGCTATCTACTTTCTGAAGTTAAAACTTGACCTAAATTCGACAAAAAGAACTATTTATACACAGTTAAAATTTTCGGACAAAATTGCCTTTTCGGAGGTTCTGTAGCCGCACAATTTTGTGTGCGGTCCGCAATTTGAAGCTGAGCTTGATAAGAGGGACTTTTGCAGCCGACAATTCTGAATTGTGGCCACATTTCTTCAGGTTTTGTGGACCGCACATTTTTAGTACGGCCGCACAATAATAGTGCGGTCCGCACTTCTCGTTGGACTTCAAGTTGGAACTCTCTGATCTTCAACATCTGTGGGCTCACAATAATTGTGCGGTCCATGCTTTGCAAAGGAGCTCTAACAGGATTCCCTTCATGGTATGAGGTCGCACTCAATATTGTGCGGTACGCACTTTTTCCTTTTTTGCTTGGTTTAAGTCCTTGTCCAAAAGTACCCCTTCTTAGTTTAATTTCATCGCTTAGGATCATTTTCTAATACTCCTTCAAGAAAGCATATTTTATTAGTTTTCAGGAGTACCTTTAAGCATGTTTGAGCTAAAACGAAAGTAAAAAGGTTCAAATAAGTAGTCAAAATCCCTACTTATCAACTCCTACAAACTTAAGTTTTTGCTTGTCCTCAAGCAAATAAGGTAATTCCCACCTCCACAAGAAAATAGCTATTTCATCTAGCCTAAGTTGAATCAAACATACATCAATTGGGACCAACAATTACCCACACACTCATGAATTATCAACAAGGCAATGTTTTGAATGTTAAAGCACAAATAGCTCTAATGTGACACTTGAGCATCAAGAGTTGACTTTATTCATCAAGGAAGTTCGCACTTTCATGTAGGTCATTGTGGATCCAAAACTCCTCTTATACTCTCTGTTAGCTCATCTCACTTAAGAATGTGGCACTCAATTCAATGATCAGTGAAAGGTTCTCTCATCACTCTCAAAAGAATGTCACAAGTACGACTTTAAGTACCGTATGCTTGCCCCTCATGTACATCACCACTAATGTAAGCTTACTCGACTTGAAACCACATAGGATTTTTTTGTCATTTAATGAAGGCTTTTGGAATAAGGTGGGAAATGATTGAATAGAACGGGTTCATCTTTCCTCAAGCGCTCCATTTTCTCTTTTTGGCTCATGTTTTGTCGACTCATTGAGTCATTTTCTTTTTCCTTAGAGGAAGTAGAGAGACCTGAAATCACTCTTTCTTGGTCATGATATTCATATTCACCTTCTTTGTTTTCTCGATACTTTTCACTTTTGCTTTCTTTTGAATCCCTTCAACCCTTCAAATTATTCACTTTCTTTTTGCGTTTTTCTTGTTGTTCTTTATTTCTTATTCTTTTACTTTCTTTTTCTTCATTTCTTTTCTATGTTGCTTTTCCTTTTCTTCATTTCCTTTTCTTGGTAGGTTTGGTTGGGGTCCCGAGGGGCTCGGGATTGATTTTGGATGGTTAACGGGCATTTTTTTATCTTAAAAGTCTGCTATTTTTCTAGTGTCATTGCAACAACAATTTGTGCATCGCGATCGCGAGGAATTGTCCGCGATCGCATAAGGTTAAAGGAGGCCAGGGGGAATTTGTGCATCACGATCGCAGGAGTGAGGGTGCGATCGCATAAGGTGAGCGGCTTAAGCAGTGCGATCGCGTGGCCTAGTTCACGATCACGTAGGGTTGGAGAGGCGCGT
Organism: Nicotiana undulata; assembly: GCA_005239495.1. NCBI lineage: Eukaryota > Viridiplantae > Streptophyta > Magnoliopsida > Solanales > Solanaceae > Nicotiana > Nicotiana undulata. Next base: position 72,509 of record ML257153.1, on the reverse strand, counting down.
GTGGGGGTTGGTCAGATGTACTACGCGATCATGTTGATAGGACTGTGATCGCGTTGAGTTGAGGCTTAGTGAATCGCGATCGCGTGGTGTTATTCGCGATCGCAGAAGGTTAAATTGTGAGGCTGGAAATTTTCTCTTCGCGATCGCGACATGATGTCCGCAATCGTAGTGAACAATTAACTGGGCAGTATAAATTAAAACCTTCCGCGACCTTTGCCCACTATTCCACCATTTTTGAACGGGAATAAAGCTTTTGGAGCTATTTTGAAGAGGGAAAATGATTGTTCTTCATTGAGGTAAGGATTTTGGACCCCATAACTCGATTGTATATGATTATGGACTAAATTAACAGCGTTTAATTGGGGAAAATCAGTCGAAAAAAAGTGAAACTAGGGCTTGTGATTATGAGACCTTTTAGGGATGATTTGAGGGATCAAACGGACTCCGATTTCAGAGTTCTTTAGATGTACGGACTCGTGAGATGATGAAGATCGTTTTGGTATAAAGTTTGTCGAGTTCTGAGATGCGAGACCGGGGGTCGGGTTTTGGCTAATTTCGGGTTTTGTGCTAAAATTTATATTTTTCTATTGGAAATCATTTCCTTAGCATAATTTGATGTGAAAAAGCTGATCTTTATAGATTTGGAGCACTCGGAAGTTGATTCGAGAGGCAAGCGTGTTGCAGATAGCTTTTCAGGCTAGTTTGAGGTAAGTAATGTCTTTAAATCCTGTCCTGAGGGTATGAAACCCCGGACTTTACATCCTTTCACGGTTTTGGAGGGACGCACACACTGGATGACGAGTGTGGGGCGTGCACGAATTGGAAATTTGAAATATGTTCCTTTTTAGGCAACTATTGAGTTGCGAAACTGCTTTTAAAGCATATATTTTATAGTATTATTATGTTTTGACATATTTGGACTGTAAGCCATGTTTGGGGCCTAGTGCCGATCTGTTTTAACCCATTGGGGGCTATTTTACTGATATTTCCTCACTTATAAATTATGATTTTGCACTCAATCTTCCTTGCTGAATTGTTTTTACACTCAGAATTTATTGATATTATTTCTTGAAATGAAATGTTGTTTTGGGTCGAGAACCCTGTTTATTTTTTGCCCGAGTGGCATGTTGAGAGTGTCTGAGGGAGTGAGGCCGAGGGACAATGTTGTGAGGATATTTATGATATGAGAGAGGTCGAGTGCCTAAGAGTGATTGATGCCATGATTTGGCTTGTTTATAGCCCTTGGGCTGTAGGAGCCCCTCCGGAGTCTTTACACACCCCCAGTGAGCGCAGGTACCTACTGAGTGCGAGTGCCGAGTGACGAGTGATTGCGAGGTATGAGTGACTGTGAGGTGCTGAGTGACTGTTACTGAGTGATGGTGAGGTGCTGAGGGAATACTTCTGAGTGATGATTATGGCCCGAGGGGCAGTTTTATGATGATATTTTACTGAGTTTTGATTATGATTCGTTTCATCTTTCAAACTGATATTTTTGGGAGTTTTACTCAGAAACATTTGAAATTATACTTGTTTCAAAGGATTCTTATGGAAACTGGTTTTCGAACTTATGTACACTTTATTGAGACTTGGCATTTTACTATTTTGTGGATTGGTGTATTTGTTGTTGTGTGTTTCTTATTCTTCAGACTGTGATTTATTTTCATTACTACTGAGTTGGCGTACTCATCATTACTCCCTGCACCTCTGTGTGCAGATCCAGGTACTGGTTCGGAGCAGTAGCTATCCGAGTTCGTTATCATCAGCTTTTGGGATTTTGATGTAGCTGTTCAGCGTCCGCAACTTCTCCATTTCCCTTCCTTTATTAGTATTAGTATTTTATTCGTAGACATTGTTTATGACATTAGCGGAGTTAGTTTTATTCTTAGATGCTCGTGATCGGTTGACTCCATTCCTGGGGGATTTGTTTAGACTGTTGGATCTTATTATATTTTGTTAAAGACTTAGAAAATTTTCATACTCTGTTTGCTGGTTATTATTAATTTTTGAAAAATTATATTAAAACAAATATGTAGTTATGTGATGGTCGGCTAGCCTAGTCCCACGATAGGCGCCATCACGACCTGTTAGGATTTGGGGTCGTGACAAGTTGGTATCTGAGCTCTAGGTTACATAGGACTCAACGGTCATGAGCAGGTTTAGTAGAGTCTTGCAGACCGATACAGAGACGTCTGTACTTATTTTCGAGAAACTATAGAACACTTAGGAAAATCTCATTTTCTTGAACTCTTTCGTGCCATTCTATTGGTTCTTGAAATCTAAAATATTGTTGTTTCATTCTCTCACAGATGGTGAGCACACGCGCTACTGATCAGGGTGACCAAACACCAGCAAGACCCACGAGGGGTCGAGGACGTGGTGGAGTTAGGGGACAAGCCCGTGCAGTAGCTGGGACAATACCAGTGGATCCTCCTATCATTCAGGATCAGGGTCCTGCCGAGGGTGCTCTAGCGGGACAGGCTCAGGCACCGGCAGTGCCTATTGTCATTCCGGGTCTTCAGGAGACCCTGGCTAAGATAATGACAGTGTGTTCCAGTTTGGCTCAGGCAGTTGCTATGTCTACTACTGCCACTGCAGCTCAGGCCGGGGGAGGCACTCAAAATCCAGCTGCCCGGACACCTGAGCAAGTTGTACAGGGTATTCAGGCACCGGGGGAAGTCCCAGCTCAGCCGGTTGCCCCAGTTCAGAACTATGTAGTCCCAACTATGCCCGAGGATGAGCGTAGGCTGGAGAGGTTCAATAGACTTCGACCTCTGATTTTCAGCGGCACAGAGGGTGATGATGCTCAAGGTTTTCTAGATAAGTTCCAGAGGATACTCCATATTGCGGGTATTTTGGAGACTAGTGGGGTCTCGTTTGCTATATTTCAGTTTGCTAGTGCTGCTTTCGCTTGGTGGGAGGCATTTGAGAGGCGTAGGCCGATTGGTTCAGAACCTCTTACCTGGCAGCAGTTTTCCACGATCGTTTTGGAGAAGTACGTTCCTTAGTCTCATAGAGAGGAGCAGCGCAGGCAGCTTGAGAAGCTGCACCAGGGAGAGTTATCAGTTACACAGTACGAGATGCGGTATTCTGAGTTGGCTCGACATGCTTTTGAGTTAATCCATACTGACAGGGAGATGATCAGGAGGTATGTAGATGGTCTCACGTATCAGCTTCGCATTTTGATGACCATAGAGAGAGTGTGTGGAGCTACATTTGAGCAGGTTGTTGACATTGCTCGGGACATTGAGTCGGTTCGTAGGAAGGAGCGTGAGGAGAGGGAGGCCAAGAGGCCTCAAGGATCAGGTAGTTTCAGCGGTGGCCCTTCTAGAGGGCAGTTTCAGCACAACAGAGGTCGTCCATTTAGACCTCCTCAGCCAGTTCGCCCAGCTTACAGTGGTGCATCTTCAGGGCAGGGTCCCATCAATACTCATCAGAGATGTTCATCTTTTAGTGCCCTTCCAACTCAGAGTTTCTTTAGAGCATCATCTTTCCAAGGTTCTTCTATGCACGGTTCATCCGGTGGTTATTATGGTGGCATGGGTTCTCTTCAGTCCCCATCTCCAGCTCCAGGTGGTTATTTTGAGTGTGGAGAGTTCGGACATCGGTGGAGGCAATGTCCACGTCGTCCTGGTAGTTCATCTCAGCAGAGGGTTCAGCCTCGATATCAGCCCCAGTCACTTCACCACCTACCCAGGAAGCCAAGGGTGGTGGTCAGGCAGCTAGAGGCCGCCCTAGAGGGGGAGGTCGAGCAGATGGATTCCAGCCACATATCTATGCACTTCTGACTAGGCCTGACGCTATGGCCTCCAATGCGGTGATTACAGGTATTATCTCAGTTTATCAGAGTGATGCTTTGGCTTTATTTGACCCTGGTTCCACATACTCTTATGTCTCGTCATATTTTGCTCACTTTCTGAATATGCCTCGTGATTCTTTAGTTACGTCTGTTCATGTTTCAACTTCGGTGGGCGATACTATTGTTGTGGACCGCGTGTTTCGATCGTGTGTTATATCTACTGGGGGTTTGGAGACCCGAGTGGACTTGTTGTTACTCAGTATGGTTTATTTCGACGTGATACTGAGCATGGATTGGTTATCCCCAAGTCATGTTATTCTTGATTGTCACGCTAAGACCGTGACCCTAGCTATGCCCGGAGTTCCGAGAGTTAAGTGGAGAGGGTCTATAGCGCATGTGCCTAGTAGAGTGATTTCTTATTTTAAGGCTCAGCGTATGGTTGAGAAAGGGTGTGAATCTTGTCTTGCTTTCGTGAAGGATGTTAGAAGTGAGACTCCTTCTGTTGATTCTGTTCCTATGGTCCGTGATTTTTCGGACGTATTTCCTGCAGACCTGCCAGGCATGCCACCTGACAGAGATGTTAATTTTGGTATTGATTTGGTGCCAGGCACCTAGCCTATCTCTACTCCACCTTATCGTATGGCACCAACGGAGTTGAAAGAATTGAAAGAGCAGCTTCAGGAACTCCTAGATAAGGGGTTCATTCGGCCTAGTGTTCACCTTAGGGTGCGCCGGTATTGTTTGTGAAGAAAAAGGATGGCTCCAGGCGCATGTGTATTGATTATAGGCAGATGAATAAGGTTACGATGAAGAACTGGTATCCTTTGCCCTGTATTGATGACTTGTTTGACTAGCTTCGAGGAGCTAGAGTGTTCTCTAAGATTGACTTGAGATCCGGGTATCATCAGTTGAAGATTTCGGATTCTGACATTCTGAAGACTGCTTTCAGGACCAGATATGGCCATTATGAGTTTCTGGTTATGTCATTTGGGCTGACCAATTCCCTAGCCGCATTCATGCAATTGATGAACAATGTGTTTTAGCCTTACCTTGATTCTTTCGTCATTGTGTTCATTGATGACATCCTAGTGTATTCTCGTAGCCAGGAGGAGCATGCTCAGCATTTGAGAGTTGTGTTACAGAGGTTGAGGGAGGATAAGCTTTATGCAAAATTCTCCAAGTGTGAGTTTTGGCTTGGTTCAGTAGCTTTCTTGGGGCACGTGGTGTCTAGTGAGGGTATTCATGTTGCTTTGTGGAAGGATTCTATTCTATTGCTTCGCCTTTGACCAGATTGACCCAGAAGGGTGCTCCATTCAGATGGTCTGATGAGATCTTTTAGAAGCTCAAGTCAGCATTGACCAGAGCTCCGGAATTGATCTTGCCTACTGGTTCGGGTTCTTATACAGTCTACTGTGGTGCTTATAGAGTTTGCTTGGGAGCGGTATTGATGCAAGACGGTAGGGTGATTGCCTACGCGTCTAGACAGTTGAAAGTGCATGAGAAGAATTATCCAGTGCATGATCTTGAGTTAGTTTCCATTGTTCATGCCTTAAAGATTTGGCGTCATTATTTGTATGGAGTGCAGTGTGAGATTTTCACTTATCATCGTAGTTTGCAGTATCTGCTGAAGTAGAAGGACTTGAATATGCGTCAGAGAAGGTGGTTAGAGCTTCTCAAGGATTATGACCTCACTATTTTGTACCATACGGGGAAGGCCAATGTAGTGGACGATGCTTTGAGTCGCAGAGCCGAGAGTTTGGGGAGTCTAGCTTATCTTTCAGCAACATAGCAACCTTTAGCACTTGATGTTCAGCCTTTAGCGGGTCAGTTGGTGGGATTGGATTTGTCAAAGCCTCCGCGGGTATTAGCTAGCATGGCTTCTCGGTCTTCTCTTTATGATCACATTAGAGCACGCCAGTATGATGACCGACACTTGTTAGTTCTCCAGGACAGGGTCCGTCGAGGTGATGCCAGGGATTTGACTATTGGTGATGACGGAGTTATAAGGATGCAGGTCCGTATTTGCGTGCCCAATGTGGACGTGCTTCGAGAGTTGATATTAGCAGAGGCACACAACTTGCGATATTCCATCTATCCGGGTGCCGCGAAGATGTATCAGGATCTTAGACAATAGTATTGGTGGAGGCAGATGAAGAGAGATATTGTTGAGTATGTAGCACGGTGTCTCAACTGCCAGCAGGTCAAGTATGAGCACCAGAGACCTGGCGGATTACTTCAGAGGTTAGATATTTCAGAGTGGAAGTGGGAGCAGATTACTGTGGACTTTGTAGTTGGGCTTCCACGGACTTCGAAGGGTTTTGATGCTATTTGGGTCATTGTGGATCGGCTGACCAAGTCCACACGCTTCATTCCTGTCAGTACTACTTAGAATTCGGAGCGGTTAGCTGGTATCTACAGCAGGGAGAATGTCCGATTGCATGAGATTCCAGTTTCTATCATTTCTGATACAGGTACTCAGTTCACGTCTCAGTTTTGGAGGGCCGTATATAGAGGTATGGGTACTCAGGTTGAGTTGAGCACAACATTTCATCCTTAGAATGACGGGCGGTCGGAACGGACTATTCAGAGTTTGGAGGACATGTTGCGTGCCTGTGTGATTGACTTTGGTGGTTCATGTGATCAGTTTCTGCCACTTGCGGAATTTGCATATAATAATAGCTACCAGTCCAGTATTCATATGGCCCCGTATGAAGCTTTATATGGTAGGAGGTGTAGATCTCTAGTTGGTTAGTTCGAGCCCGGTGAGGCTAGGCTATTGGGCACATATTTGGTTCAGGATGCGTTGGAGAAGGTGAAGTTGAATCAGGAGCGACTTCGCACGGCGCAGTCTAGGAAGAAGAGTTATGTGGACCGGAAGGTCCGGGATGTGTCTTTTATGGAAGGTGATAAGGTACTGCTGAATGTATCACCCATGAAGGGTGTTATGAGGTTCGGAAAGAGGGGAAAGCTGAGTCCTCGGTTTATTGATCCTTTCGAGGTACTTCAGAAGATTGGAGAGGTGTCTTATAGACTTGCTTTGTCACCCAGCTTATCGAGTGTTCATCTGGTATTTCATGTGTCGATGCTCAGGAAGTATGTTGGTGACTCGTCTCATGTTTTGGACTTCAGCACAGTTCAGCTCGAGGGTGATATGTCATATGAGGTAGAGCTAGTAGCAATTTTGGATCGTTACGTCAGAAAGTTGAGGTCTAAGGATATAGCTTCAGTGAAGGTACAGTAGAGAGGTCAGCCAGTGGAGGAGGCTACTTGGGAGACCGAGCAGGAGATGCAGAGCAGATATCCTCATTTGTTTCAGACTCCAAGTATGTTTCTAGACCCGTTTGAGGACGAACATTTGTTTGAGAGGGGGAGAATGTAACGACCCGGTCGGTCATTACGTAGAACCTGCATTATATTTAATGTTATTGCCTTGTCATGGGTTGGTTATACTGTTCGTGATGTGTTAGAGTTGGTTGGCTCGGGTTCAGAATGGTTGTAGTGAGAATTTAAACACTTAGTCTCTAAAAATAACCTTATAGTTGGAAAAGCCAACCGAGAGTTGACTTATTGTTAAACGACCTCGGAATGCGTATTTTATGGTTCAGATAGATTCTTTAGGTGATTTGGGACTTAGGAGTGTGCTCGGAATATTTTTTTGATGTCTGGTGTAGATTTAGGCTTGAATTGGCGAAAGTTAGTTTTTGGTGATTTTCGGCCGGCAGTGGAAAATAGGCTATCATTGTCGGAATGGAATTTCGGAAGTTGGAACAGGTTCGTTATGTCATTTAGGATATGTCTGAAAAAGTTCTGGTCAATCGGATGTGTTTTGGATAGTTTCGGCATCGTTGGTGGAATTTAGAAATTTCAAAGTTTATAGGCTTGAATTTGATGTGATTTTGGTGTTTTTTTGTTGTTGTTTTTGGTGTTTCGAGGGCTCGACTAAATTTGAATCATGTTATGGGATATGTTGGTAGGTTTGGTTGGGGTCCCGGGGGATCGGGATTGATTTCGGATGGTTAACGGGCATTTTTTATCTTAAAAGTCTGTTGTTTTTCTGGTGTCATTGCAACAACAATTTGTGCATCGTGATCGCGAGGAATTGTCCGCGATCGCGTAAGGTTAAAAGAGGCCAGGGGGAATTTTTGCATCGCGATCGCAGGAGTGAGGGTGCGATCGTGTAAGGTGATCGGCTTAAGCAGTGCGATCACGTGGCCTAGTTCATGATCGCGTAGGATTAGAGAGGCGCGTGTGAGGGTTGGTCAGATGTACTATGCGATCGCGTGGATAGGACCGCGATCGCGTTGAGTTGAGGCTTAGTGAATCGTGATCGCGTGGTATTATTCGCGATCGCAGAAGGTTAAATTGTGAGGCTGGAAATTTGCTCTTCGCAATCACGACCTGATGTCCGCGATCGCAGTGAAGAATTAACTGGGCAGTATAAATTAAAACCATCCGCGTTTTTGCCCACTTTTCCACCATTTTTGAACGGGAATAGAGCTTTTGGAGCTATTTTGAAGAGGGAAAACAATTGTTTTTCATTGAGGTAAGGATTTTGGACCCCATAACTCGATTGTATATGATTAAGGACCAAATTAACAGCGTTTAATTGGGGGAAATCAGTAGAAAAAAAGTGAAACTAGGGCTTGTGATTATGAGACCTTTTAGGGATGATTTGAGGGGTCAAACGGACTCCGATTTCAGAGTTCTTTATATGTACGGACTCGCGAGATGATGAGGATTGTTTTGGTATAAAGTTTGTCGAGTTTCAAGATGCAGGCCGGGGGGTCAGGTTTTGGCTAATTTTGGTTTTGTGCTAAAATTTATATTTTTCTATTTGAATTCATTCCCTTAGCATAATTTGATGTGAAAAATCTGATCTTTATAGATTTGGAGCACTCAGAAGTTGATTCGAGAGGCAAGCGTGTTGCGGAATATCTTTTCGGGCTAGTTTGAGGTAAGTATTGTCTTTAAATCCTGCCCTGCGGGTATGAAACCCGGACTTTACATCCTTTCACGGTTTTGGAGTGACGCACACACTGGATGACGAGTGTGGGGCGTGCACGAATTGAAAATTGGAAATATGTTCCTTTTTAGGAAACTATTGAGTTGCGAAACTACTTTTAAAGCATATGTTTTATAGTATTACTATGTTTTGACATATTTGGGTTGTACGCCATGTTTGGGGCCTAGTGTCGATCTGTTTTAACCCCTTGGGGGCTATTTTACTGATATTTCCTCACTTATAAATTATGATATTGCACTCAGTCTTCCTTGTTGAATTGTTTTGACACTAAGAGTTTATTGATATTATTTTTTGAAATGAATTACTGTTTTGGGTTGAGAACCCCGTTTATTTATGACCCGAGTGGCATGTTGAGAGCGTCTGACTGAGTGAGGCCGAGGGCCAATGTTGTGAGGATATTTATGATATGAGAGAGGCCGAGTTCCAAAGAGTTATTGGTGCCATAATTTTGCTTGTTTATATCGCTTGGGCTGTAGGAGCCCCTTCGGAGTTTGTACACACCCAGTCAGCGCATGTACCTACTGAGTGCGAGTGTCGAGTGATGAGTGATTTGGAGGTATGAGTGACTGTGAGGTGTTGAGTGAGTGTTACTGAGTGATGGTGAGGTGCTTAGGGAATACTTCTGAGTGATGATTATGGCTCGAGGGGCATTTTTATGATGATATTTTACTGAGTTTTGATTATGATTCGCTTCATCTTTCAAACTAATATTTTTGGGAGTTTTACTGAGAAACATTTGAAATTATACTTGTTTCAAAGGATTTTTACGGAAACTGGTTTTCGAACTTATGTACACTTTATTGAGACTTGGCATTTTACTATTTTGTGGATTGGTGTATTTGTTGCTGTGTGTTTCTTATTCTTCATACTGTGATTTATTTTCATTACTACTGAGTTGGCGTACTTATCATTACTCCCTGCACCTCTGTGTGTAGATCCAGGTACTGGTTCGGAGCAGTAGCCATCCGAGTTCGTTATCGTCAGCTTTTGGGATTTCGAGGTAGTTGTTCAGCGTCGCAGCTTCTCCATTTCCCTTCCTTTATTAGTATTAGTATTTTATTCCTAGACATTGTTTATGACATTAGCAGAGTTAGTTTTATTCTTAGATGCTCGTGAACGGTTGACTCCAGTCCTGGGGGATTTGTTTAGACTGTTGGATCTTATTATATTTTGTTAAAGACTTAGAAAATTTTCATACTCTGTTTGCTGGTTATTATTGATTTTTGAGAAATTATATTAAAACAAATGTGTAGTTATGTGATGGTCGGCTAGTATAGTCCCACGATAGGCGCCATCACGACCTGTTACGATTTGGGATCGTGACAATATGCCTCCATCAGTAAGTCAAATGGGAGATCGCCAGCTGATGCAATCTTGGTCACTTCCTTTCTCAATCTATCCACTGATTTCTTCGAGTCCTGAGGTTTCCTTATCTGCTTCACCTGTTTGCCCAAGTCCTCAATATCTCCCCTATGTGATATCACTGTATCCATAATGGTCTTCTTATTGTCCAGGATTTTCTTCAATGTTTCCTCCATTGACGGAGGAACCTATGGTGCTGCTGGGATAGAAGACTGTGCTGCAACAACACTGGATATGTCAGAAAACTTTTAAGTAGTTGTCTGCATCCAGTTGTTGAGATTCCCCAATGTCTGGAAGACTCGCAACGCAGTGAGTGGATATGTGGATGAAGCATGCACTGGTACTAATGTTGATGGTCTAGAAGATGAAGATGGTGGCATGTCAACAGTCTTGGTGGAAGGACTGGCTACTATGGAAGGCATGGCAGCTGTAGAAGGCATAGGAACTGTAGAAGGCTCAGCAACTGAATCTGTAGACACCGCCAATGGCTCATCAAATTGGCCAACGGTGGCAGTTGCCTTACCCTTGAACTTTGGGTTGCCCGGACCTGAAAAGAAGTACCATGAGAAGGGCTTCTTGGCCTACACCTTTGTATGAAAACTCCTTGACTCCACTTTTGCATCCGCGAGATATTCTGTGAGGGTGTTAGGATATGGGTAGGAGCTTTTACCTTTTCGGACAACCACTGACATGTTGGACAACATAATGGTACCCACATTGATTAGGTACCCGGCCATAATAGATTCCACCAAAACTGCTCGGGGGATTGGAAGATTGTTCTCATTTTGGCATGGGTCTATCCGGCTGCACACAAATGTTTTCCACCCTTTTGCTTCAAAAGTGAGGGTGGACCATGCAATGGAAACCCCCGTTGTGATCCACAATGGTGGTGGTCCTAGAGCTGCCAAGATTTCTACTAACCAAGGGCGAGCTACATAACCAATAGCAAGCTTCTCCATGTACTGGATTGCCTCTACCTCCTCGAATCCCAAGTAAGTGTTCAGAGTGTTTTGGTCGAATCTGACGTTCTTTTAACTCCTTGTTCCGGATGTACTTGTCATAGAGGTACTTCATCTTGTCCTTATATGAGGACGAACTTGTATAAGCATGATACTGGAATTCATCAAGCTCATTCAACTGTGCCACCCTTAAGTTGGAGGCGACATCCCGCTCAAGATTAGCTTCTTCAATGCCCATATAGCCTTATGCTCAAGTTCCACCAGAAGGTGACATGCTTTCCCGGACACTAACCGGCATGGAGACATACCGATCGGTATTTTGTAAGTCGTCCTATAAGCCCAAAGAGCATCATCAAGTTTCTTCGACCAATCCGTCTAGTTGGCGTTCACTGTCTTTGACAAAATACTCTTGGTTTCCCCGTTGAAGACTTTCACTTGCCCGCTTGCTTGAGGATGATAGGGGTCGATACTTTGTGAGTGACACCATAATTGGCGAGTAAGGTATCAGAAGCTTTGTTGTAAAAGTGCGATCCCCCATCACTTATAATGGCCCTTGGAGTACCAAATCTTGTAAAAATGATCTTTTTCAAAAATGCGACTACACTTGGAGCTTCATTGTTGGGTAAAGCCATGACTTCAACTCATTTTGACACATAGTCCACAGGTACCAAAATGTAAGTGTTCCCACAAGAGCTCACGAACGGTTCCATGAAATCAATGCCCCACACAACAAAAATATCAATTTCCAAGATGGTGGTGAGGGGCATCTCATTTTCCTTAGAAATCCCACCGGCCCTTTGACATTCATCACAACGCTTGACTAGATCACTAGCGTCATTGTAGAGAGTAGGCCAATAGAATCCACAACTCGATACTTTTGCCGTCGTTCTCGCTCCACCATGATGACCACCATATGGTGAAGAGTGGAAAGCCTCAATAATTTCCACTTGTTCTTCCTCTAGCACACATTATCAAATCACACCATCGGTACAAATCCGGAAGAGATACGACACATCCCAAATAATAGTCAAGGAAATCCCGTTTGAGCTTCTTCCTTTGGTTTGAAGAGAACTCATTCGGTACAATACCACTCACAAGATAATTTGCTAAGTCATCGAACCATGGCATCCCGGTCATTGAAATGGCTAGAAGTTGCTCATTGGGGAAGGAATCATTTATATCAAGGCCGTCATGTGGCCTCCCCTCCTTCCCCAAGCGAGACAAGTGGTCCGACACTTGGTTTTCAATACCTTTGTGGTATTGAATTACTAGATCAAACTCTTGCAATAGAAGCACCACCGCATTAACCTTGCCTTTGAATCTTTTTTGCTCATTAAGTACCGAAGCCCCGCATGATCGGTGTGGACAATCATCTTTGTACCCATCAAGTACGGGCGGAACTTCTCCACAGCAAAGACAATATCAAGTAGTTCTTTTTCAGTCACTATGTAGTTGACTTGGGCATCGTTCGTGGACTTACTACCAAAGTAGACCGGATGGAAGATTTTGTTGATACGTTGTCCCAAAACTGCTCTGACCGCATATCACTTGCATCACACATGAGCTCGAAAAGCAAGATCTAATACGGTGCGGTAATAACAGGAGTAGTATTCAACTTGAACTTAAGCAATTCGAATGCCTCATGCAATCCTCGTTGAAATTAAATTTGGCATCCTTCTCCAAAAGCTTACACAAGGGATTCACCATTTTGGAAAAATCCTTGATGAATCGGTGATAGAACCCCGGATGACCCAAGAAGCTCCTCACTCCCGTCACGGATGTATGGGTGGGCGTTTAGAAATCACTTCTATCTTGGCATTGTCGACCTCAATACCATGCTTTGAACTTTTGAGACCGAGGACAATGCCTTCCTCGACCATGAAGTGACATTTATCCCAATGCTATACCAACTTGGTCTCCTCATATCTTTCCAGGACCTTATCCAAAATTTTCAAGCAATCATCAAAAGGATTCCTGACCACGGAAAAGTCATCCATGAAAACCTCAAGAAAATACTCCACTATGTCGGTGAAGATAGCCATCATACACCGTTGAAAAGCAACCGGTGCATTACATAACCCAAATGGCATCTTTGAGAATGCGAACGTACCATAGGGACATATGAAAGTAGTCTTCTCTTGGTCCTTCGGAGCAATAATAATTTGATTTTAGCTAGAATATCCATCAAGGAAACAATAGAAAGCACGGTTGGCCAACCTATCAAGCATTTGATCAAGGAATTAAAGTGGGAAATGATCTTTCCGTGTGACTTTGTTTTGCTTGCGATAGTCCATACACACTCTCCAACCGGTCACCGTTCTTGTAGGAATCAACTCATTCTTGTCATTGGTGACCACAGTCATGCCCCCTTTCTTTAGGACACATTGCACCGGAGAGGTCCACAAGCTATCGGAAATGGGGTAAACAACCCCGACATCCAACCATTTTATGATCTCTTTCTTCACCACCTCTTGCATTGCTTCATTAAATCTTCTTTGATGTTCAATGTCCATCTGATAGCTTTCTTAATCTTTTATAGCACCGCCAAAGTAGAGTCTACCTGCACGTTAGTAAAATAAGAGGAAAGAATAACCGGTAAAGTAGAACACGGGCCAAGGAATTCAGACCTGACATGTGGAGTCAATGGATTTAACACCAAAGTGGTAGGCTCCTCGATTGAGGGCTTTGTTGGAGGGGTCTTCCAGCGTGTACGACCCCATTCCTTGCAATGCATTCCACATGGCCATCCTTCTCATCATCATGATTAAACAATACGGCCTCCAAAGTACCATCAACATTCATCATGGCACTAGAATCATCAACAATCACCTTGTTCACTGGGTCCGCAAACGAACAAGCGGCATTGCTATTCGGTTTCCTCATAGATTAGCACACATGGAAAACCACCTTTTCATCACCCACCGGAAGGTGAGTTCACCGGATTCCACATCAAAAGGAGCCTTCCCCGTACAAGGAAAGGTCTACAAAAAATAATAGGCACCTCATATTCTACTTCACAATCAAGAATCACAAAGTACGCCGGGAGTATGAACTTATCAACACGAACCAACACATCATCAATAATACCCAATGGTCTCTTCACAGTATGATTTTGTAACCTCATAGATGTGGGTCTTTGTTGCCCAATTCCCAATTTTTTGAACATCGAGTAGGGCATAAAGTTGATACTCGCCTCTAGATCACAAAGAGCTTTGGAAAAGTCGGGCTTCCAATGGTGCAAGGGATTGTGAAAGTGCCGGGATCTTCTAATTTTGGAGCCATTGAGTATACAGTTCCACTCACTTTATGTGTCATCTTTATGGTATCACAATTCATCGATCTCTTTTTCATCACCAAATCTTTCATGAACCTACATGGACGGTCATTTGTTCCAACGCCTCAAGAAATGGCACATTAATGGATAAGCTCTTCATCATGTAAATAAATTTCTTGAATTGGTTATCGCCATTTTTCTTGGCAAGCCTTTGAGGGTATGGAGAAGGGGGCCTTGGCATTGGTGTATTAACCTTTGGCACTACCGGTTCCGGTATGTCAACAATGTGTTCCATAGACGGGCTCACTTCTTCTTGAGTCTCCTCCACATTTTCATCAATATCAATTCTCACTTTGTCATTAGCTTGAACCACATTTCTTGGAATATCATCTTCTTGAATCACTTCATCATCCTCCACAATTCTTCTTTGATTTGAGGTGGTTGCATCCCCACCTTTTTCACTCCTTGCGGTTACGACCATGGCATGTCCTGTGTTGTTCCCACCCTTCGGTCTCACCACTGTGTCACTAGGTAGTGCCCCCTTAGGACGAGTGTTAAATCTTGTGAGACTCGCCCTAATTGAAGCTCCAAATTGTGGATTGAAGTGTTATGAGAGGCTAGTTGAGCATCGAGTTGGTAGTTTTCTCCATCATTTGTTTGAACATATTTTCAATACCTCCCATATCATTATTGGAAGAGCTAGACCCATGAGTCGAATAAGGAGGGGGTTGTTTGGTTGTTGATACATCGGGGGCCTTTGAAAGCCTGACCCCCGAATCCCTTGGTTATTGTTCCAACCTCCTTGGTTGTTGCCTCCCCAATAACCTTGATTGTTTCCACTTCAATTGCTTTGATTGTTTTGATTGATCCAATTACCTTGATTATTGTTACCACCACTCCAATTACCTTGGTGGGTTTGATTGTTCAAATTTCCGTGATTCCCCCTTAGAACGCTGTTGTTGTTGATTCAGTCCTTGAGAATTTTTTCTTTGCCCTTGGTAGTTGTTTTCATATTGCACTTCTTCCTCTTGTTCATTGTATGATTCATCGTGGTCAAACCCACTATCATCTTGCACATATTTTTCTACATGATTTTGCACTTGTTGATCCTTTTGCCTTCTTTTGTTCACCATCATATTAAAATATTCCATTGCATTTACTTGCTTAGGACCTTGAACTTGTTGAAGTTGAGCTTTGGCTAATTTTTTCATTGTGGTTGTCAACTCAGCAATTGCTAGCCCATGATCATGCAATTCCTCAGGTGAATCACATTAGGGTCACCTTGGGGAAAATTTGCTCTACTTTTCCACGCCGATGAAGTATCGCCACTTCATCTAAAACCTCACAAGCTTCGGCATATTGCATTGTCATGAAATTTCAACTGGCAAGTTGATTGTCCACACATTGATTGGTAGTATTGATCCCCCTATAAAAGTTTGTTGAATCATAGCCTCAACCATGTTACTATTCGGGCACTCTTTCACCATAGTACGGTACCTCTCTCATATCTCGTGCAAAGTCTCATTGGGTTCTTTCTTGAATGCTATAATCTCATCTCGAAAAGTAGCCATATGCCCGGGAGAAAAGAACTTGGCAATGGATTTCTCCGCCAATTCATCCCATGTACGGATAGAATGGTTTGGAAATCTTTCTAACCAATCCAAGGCTTTCCCCCGTAGAGAGAAGGTAAATTTCCTCAACCTTAGAGAATCCTCGTAGACATTGGTCTATTTACTCCCCCAGCAAATGTGCACAAACCCCTTCAACTGTTTGTATGCATTATGACTCGGAGCCCCGACGAAGA
The DNA here is from genome assembly GCA_005239495.1 of Nicotiana undulata. NCBI lineage: Eukaryota > Viridiplantae > Streptophyta > Magnoliopsida > Solanales > Solanaceae > Nicotiana > Nicotiana undulata. The sequence continues at coordinate 56,291 of ML257153.1, read as the reverse complement.
ATCCCTGGTGCTCTAGCAATGTGAGCATAGCTTATTTGCTTGAGGTTCATGAGGAACCTCATCAACTTGGTCATCATCCACATCCTCCCCCAAAGGCAAGTTTCCAAGAGGATCATTGTTGAGAGGCATTTTTGGACTTACAATTGTTTCACGAGAAAAGTTAGTAACCCGGAATGAAAGGAAGACAAGTCACACACAAAACCAAATATAAATCTAAATTCGTTTTTAGTTCCCCAGCAATGGCGCAAAAAATTGATGTCGCACAAATTCACACCACTTCTTGGGATTGTGAAGCGGTCGATGCAATTATAATTAACCAACTTGGAGTCGGGATCGATTCCTCAGGGAGCTTAAATGGGATTAGGTAATTTGGACTAAGCGTATAACGTGCCTAAAATGCAACTCCAAATACTTTATTGTTTTTGTCTACTTCTAAAATTGAGCTATTGTTTTTAAATGTAAAACTAGATAACGATTTTTTTGGTGTTGTTAATTTTCAAGTTTATAAAAGTTCTAGGGTTGTGACTTCCACCTAGGAGTTTACCTAACAGGTTGTGAGCTTTAGGGAACATTTCGTGGGTCGGGGTGTAATGTAGCAATCAACACGCAATTACCCACTTGATACCTCTCGGTAATATAGTGGTTTTGCCCAATTTGACTTTCCCAAGTCCAAATGGGTAATTCATAAAACCGTTGATATATGCTCAAGTCAGGTCTTACTACCTCTAGATTCAACCCTTTGATTGGGACTATCGATTTCTTGAGTTCATCTCAATGTTTTGTTAGCCATGTTTTCCTAGACTTAGTCTCTCTTTCTCAAGTAGAGACTAGGTCAATTAAGCATGAATCAATGTTTGCAACATTAATTCTTAAATTAAAGCAAGAACTAGGCTAAATATCACATACCTAACATTAAACAAACCCTAAATCAAACACCCATTAGGTATCCACACTAGGGTTGGGTCACTGCCTTAGCTAGAAATTTAGCTACTCACAGATAAAGATGAAGAAACTAAAGAATAAAAGATGATTAAACTCATATTAGATGATTAACGGATGAAAATTCAATGTAAAATAGCTAAACTATTACAAAATTTTCCAAAGCAGTAAATAAAAACGGCTATCTACATTCTGAAGTTAAAACTTGACCTAAATTTGACAAAAAGAACTATTTATACACAGCTAAAATTTTCGGAGAAAATTGCCCTTCGGAGGTTTTACGGCCGCACAATTTTGTGTGCAGTCCACACTTTGAAGCTGAGCTTGACTGGAGGTACTTCTGTGGCCGCACAATTCTGACTTGCGGACACACTTCTTCAGGTTCTGCGGATCGCATATTTCTGAGTGCGGCCGCACTCTGGACTTCTCCGGCAGCACAATAATAGTGTGGTCCGCACTTCTCGATGGACTTCAAGTTGGAACTCTCTGATCTTAAACATCTGTGGCCGCACTTTACAAAGGAACTATGACAGGATTCCCTTCATGGTCTGCGGCCTCACTCAATATTGTGCGGTCCGCACTTTTTCCTTTTTTGCTTGGTTTTAGTCCTTGTCAAAAAATACTCCTTCTTGAGTTGAATTTTATTTCTTAGGCTCATTTTCCAATACTCCTGCAAGAAATCATATTTTATTAGTTTTCAGGAGTACCTTTAAGCATTTTTTAGCTAAAACAAAAGTAAAAGGTTTCAAATAAGTAGTCAAAACCCCTACTTATCAAAGTGCAGAGTGTAGTATGATTACAACAAACCCAATGTACTTCGTAAGTGTTGATACTAACCTCAAAGAGGTAGTGACGAGGCTATGACAGAACATTCACGTAATTACTTGTACAAACATAGAAATATGTACCACACAACAACAAATAGAGATTTAATATGTCTAGTTGGGTGGGGACATACAAAAGGGGGACAAGATACGATAACTACAACAAGAATGACAACACAAGGCAGTCAAGTAAATCATCAACCAATATCTCGAGTTACCCATGTAATAATAAATAATTGATATAGATAGCACGGCATCACCCTTCGTGATTTATCTCTCTTCCTCACAATGTATTAATCAATAAATAAAGTAATAAAATTGCACGAAAATCACCTTTCGTGCTTTAAAACTCTCCCTTACCATGTAGTAATGAATATAAAGCTTCGGGAGATAAATAATGCAATAGATGTACTTTATGTCAATAATGATTCCAAGATACCAAACCTCGACTTCCTAAATACTCAACCATCACAATAAATCCAAAAATACGGAAGGAACGTCAAAGAAGTAATAATCTAATATAAGCATGGATGTCACAATTTAAGAGGCAGTAAATCACAAAGAAACCAGTTCTACCGCATGCTTTAATCCAACAACAACGCATAAGTACTCGTTACCTCACATATATGTTGTAGCCACACATTAAACATGTAGCAAATAGGTAAAACAAGTCTTAATCCCTTAAGTCAAGGTTAACCACGACACTTACCTTGCTCCGCAACTAATTCAAAGTTCAACTATGGCCTTGCCTTTTGAACAATCCTCCTAACCAACTAAATCTAGCAAATTATCAACCAAACAATTCAAAATAAGCCTTAGAAATCACCCACGAATGAAAGAGGTTCAATTTAGATCATTATTGAAAAAGTCAACAAAAGTCAACCCCCAGACCCGCTTGGTCAAAACCCGATGTTTGGACAAAAATACGATCATCCATTCAACCCAGAGCCCTGTTATGTAAGTCAATTAGAAATCTGACCTCAATTCGAGGTCAAAATTCTAATTTTACAAAAATCCCTAATTCTATCCAAATCCCTAATTTCTACCATGGAAATCCCAGTTTAAGGTTGAAATGTTATGAATCATAATGAGTAATTGAAAGGGAGTAGATTAGAGCCACTTACCAATGAATTGAGGAAGAAAAGCTCTTGGAAAAATACCCTCTAGGGTATTTAGAATTGAGAATTTGAGAGAATGAGCTAAAATCCCGTCTATCTCAGCTTTTGACCAGGCGCAGATATCGCAATTGTGACCTAGGGTTGGCAGTTACGAACCCTGCATATGCGAGACATACTTCGCAAATGAGAAGAAGCTCCATCTCTGCGATCATCGCTTTTACGATGAATTGTATTGCGAACTTTGGCCCTCTGCAAATGCCCCTTGATCGCAAATTAGATCCCTTGCTGACCCAGTCATTCTTCACAAATGCGAGGAAGTGGTTCACAAATGCAAACCTGACAGGGATTTTAAAGTTCGCAATGCGAACATTAAAAGGGATTTGAAAGTTCGCAATGCGAACATTGACCCCGCAATTGCGAGATCAGAGGTTGCACCACAACCAGATTTTCACCATCTATTTTTCTTAAGTCCAAACCACTCTGAAGGCAATCCGAAACTCACTCGTGCCATCGGAGCTCCAAACTAATCATTCACACAAGTCCAAAACATCATACAAACTCGTTCGTGCAATCAAAACACCGAAATAACACCTAGAACTACTAACCAGACACCAAAACGAATGAATTTTCCAAAGGAACTTAAGAACTTACATTTTAACAACCGAGCTTCCGAATCAAGTCAAATAAACTCCGTTTTGAACCAAATTTACAGACAAGTCATAATCGCAGTAATGAACTTACACCAAGTTCCAGAACCAAAATCTGGACCTAGTAGCAACAAAGTCAAACTTTGGTTAAACTTATTAATTCTTTGAACCTTTAAGCTTTATAGTTTTCAATAAATTGCGATAATTAGAGTTAGAGACTTCCAAATTCGATTCTGAGCATACACACGAGTCACAAACCACAACACGGATCCACCGGACCATCATAATATTGATCCAGGTCCCTTAGCTCAAAACATTTACCGAAGTCAACTCAAGTGAGTTTTAAGGCACGATTTCACACTTTTGTCACATTTTCACATAAACACCTTTTGAAAAAGATACAGACTGCGCAAGCAAACCAAGGAAGGCTAAACGAAGCTAATAGAGGTTTCCAAACATAGAATTTAGGGTTAAAACTATAAATGACCCATCGTGCCTTCACATTCTCCACATCTAAAACAAACGTTCGTCCTCGAACAAACATAGAAAATTACCTGAACTGGTGAAAAGGTATGGATATCGACTCCGCATATCCGACTCGGTCTCCCAAGTGGCTACCTCGATCGGGTGGCCTCTCCCCTACACTCGAACTAAAGGATAACTCTTAGACCTCAACTGTCAGAACTCCCGAGATAGAATAGCCACTGTATCATCCTCATAAATCAATCCTTATCCAATTGGACTAGGCTGAAATCTAACTCATGGGAAGGATCACCGTGATACTTCCGGCGCATAGACACATGGAATACAAGATGGACTGCTGATAAACTAGATGGCAATGCGAGCTTGTAGGCCACCTCACCCACTTGCTCAAGAATCTCAAAGGGTCTGTTATACCTAAGGCTCAACATGCCCTTCTTTCCGAACCTCATCACACCCTTCATGGGTGAAACCCGGAGCAACAGCCTCTCTCCGACCAAAATGCAACATCATGAACTATACGATCGGCATAACACTTCTGCCTAGACTGAGCGGTGCGAAGTCGATCCTGAATAATCTTGACCTTATCCAAGGCATCATGTACCAAATATGTACCCACAACAACCGAGCCTCCTCCGGCTTGAATCTTCCAACTAGCGAACAATATCGCCTCTCGTATAATGCCTCATAGGGAGCCATCTAAATTCTCGACTGATAGTTGTTGTTGTAGGTACACTCCAAAAGTGGAAGGAACTGATAAAAAGAACCCATGAAGTCCATAACACAAGCGCGAAGCATATCCTCCAATATCTGAATGGTGAGCTCGGATTGTCCGTCCGTCTGGGATGAAATGTTGTGCTCAACTCAACCTACGTGCCCAACTCACGCTGTACTTCCCTCCAGAAATGCGAGGTTAATTGCGTACCTTGATCAGAAATGATAGACACTGGCACACTGTGAAGACGGATGATTCCGTGGATGTAGATCTCAGCTAACCGTTCTCAAGAATAGGTAACTACCACTAAAATGAAATATGCTGACTTAGTCAACCAGTCCACAATGACCCATACCGCGTCGAACTCACTCTGAGTCCGTGGAAGTCTAACAACATAGTCCATAGTGATATGCTCCCACTTCCACTTGGGAATCTCTAACTTCTTAAGCAAACCACAAGGCATATGATGCTCGTACTTAACTTGCCAAAAATTTGGACATCGAGCTACATATGCAACTATATATGTCTTCATCCTTCTACACCAATAATGCTTCCGCAAGTCTTGATACATCTCGGTGGCACTCGGATAAATTGAATACCGAAAACGGTGGGTCTCTATCACGACCCCAAATCCTAACAGGCCGTGATGGCGCCTATCGTGGAACTAGGCTAGACAACCACCACTTTACTACGCATTGGTTCTTTTATAATAGTTCACAACACAATGATAAACAGCAAGCATAGCAATAAAATAAATTATTTAAATCTTAACGCCCCAATAATAGTCTAAACAGAACCTAAACAAACCTCCCAAGACTGGAGTCAATAGTCATGTGCATCTAAGAATAAATAAATCTAACTCTGCTAAAACTATAATATATGTCTCTGAATCAAATGCTAAAACTAAATAAGGAAGGGAAATGGAAAAGCTGTGGACGCTGGACAGCTACCTCGAAATCCCGTGAACTGCTGCTGCTAACGAACAAGGCAGCTACTGCTCCAAATCGGTACCTGAATCTGTGCACAGAGGCACATGGAGTCTTTATGAGTTCGCCAACTGAGTAGTAATGAAAATAAATCACAGTTTGAGAATTATAAAACACACAGTACAGATACACAATTTCACAAATGCTAGTAAAACACCAAGTCACCAGGTAGTATTAATCAAATACATAAGTTCGAAATCAGTTTCCAGAAATCCATTGAACAAAGTGTAATATAAGAATATCTCAGTAAAATTCTCAGTAAAAACCAGTTTGAAAATGAAGTAAATCATAGTTCGAAACTCAGTAAAAATCTTCATAAAACTTCCCATCGGACCATAATCATTTCTCGTAACAATTGCCCCTCAGACATTCTCACAATCACTCAGTTCAGCCCATCAGGAAATAACCATCACTCAATATCAGCCCCGCGGGCAATAATCATCACTCAATAGGTACCTGCGTTCACTGGGGATGTGTACAGACTCTGGAGGGGCTCCTACAACCCAAGCAATATAACAACATAAGGCCCGAAAGCCTCCTCACAATATAGTCCTGAAAGCCTCCCTCATATAAGGCCTGAAAGCCTCCTCACAATATAGTCTTGAAAGCCTCCCTCATATAAGGCCTGAAAGCCTCCTCACAATATAGGCCTGAAAGCCTCACTCAGTCAGACACTCTGAATTTGACCTTAGGCCTTAAACATACCGGGTTCTCGACCCAAAACAGTGTTTCATTTTCAAGAAATAGTATCAAAATACTCTGAATGTCTAAACAATTTCACAGGAAAAGACTTGAGTGTAAAATCATAACATATCGGTGAGGAAAATATAGTAAATACAACCCCCAAGGGGTAAACATGTCGGCATTAGGCCCCAAACACGGCTTACAACCCAAATCATATCAAGTATATATAGTACTATTGGAAATAAGCTTTAGAAAGCCGTTTCGCAACTCAATAGTCGCTTAAGTAAGAAATATATCTCCAAAGTTTCAACCTTTGCATTTCAAAATCCGTGAAAGGGTGCATAGTCCGGGGTTTCATACCCTCAAGACAGGATTTAAAGACATTACTTACCTCAAACTAGCCCGAAACTACTTCGCAATGCGTTTTCCTTTCGAATCAGCTTCCGGATGCTCCAAATCTACCAAGTTCAGATTTTTATCACCAAAATATGCTCAAGGAATAAATTCCAATTGAAAAATATCAAATTTAGCTCAAAATCCGAATTCGGTCAAAACCCGACCCCCGGTACCACATCCCGAAACTCAGAAATTTTTATACCAAAATGTTCTTCGTCCTCTCACGAGTCGGTACATATAAAGAACACCAAAATCGGAGTTCGTTTGACTCCTCAAATCGACCCCTAAAGGTCTCATAATCTCAAGCCCTAAACCCACCTTTTTCTACTGATTTTCATGAATTTAATACCGAGATTATGTTCTATAATCACCCAAAAACAAGTTTTAAGGTCCAAAACACTTACCTCTATGAAGAACACTGATTTCCCTCTTTAAAAATCGCCTCTAGAGCTCTTTGTCCGTACAAAAATGGTGTAAAAAGGGTTTAGGTCGCGGAAGGGTTTATTTAATAATGCCCAGTTATTTCCTTAACCGCGATCGCAAAAAACCCCTCGCGATCGCGAAGGCCAACTTCACTACCTCCCATTTTACTCTCTCCGATCGCGGCTTAGCCCACGCCATTGCGATTTTCTGATTCCCTACCCCACGCGATCGCATACCCTCACACGCGGTCTCGATGACCAACTAACCCTTCTCCCCACGCGCCTGGCTAGCTCTATGCGATCGCGGATTAGGTCACGCGATCGCACTCCTATACACGCGATCGCGATGCACAAATTTTCCTGACCCTCAGAGTACTCTACGCGATCGCGGCCCTTGCCATGCGATCGCGATGCACAAATCCCTGTTGCCCAAAAACCAAAAAACCAGCAATGCTTTTAAGTCCAAATGAATTCGTTAATCACCCGAAATCAATCCCAAGCCCCTCGGGACCCCAACCAAATTTACCAACACATCACATATGATCATTCAAACTTAGTTGCACCCCCGGAACACCAAAACTAACATCAAAACACCAAAATCACACTGGATTCAAGCCTAAAAACTTTGAAATTTTCTAAAATCCACCAACGATGCCGAAACTATCCAAAACAACTCCGATTGACCTGAAATTTTGCAGACATATCCAAAATGACATTACGAACCTGTTCCAACTGTCAGAATTCTATTCCGACCCCGATAGCCTATTTTCCACTGCCAGTCGAAAAGCGCCAAAACTCACTTTCGCCAATTCAAGCCTAATTCTATACCGGACATTATAAAATTATTCTGAACACACTCCTAAGTCCCAATTCACCTAACAAAGCTATTCGAGCCATAAAATCCGCATTCCGAGGTCGTTTACCAATAAGTCAACTCTTAGTTGACTTTCTAACTTCAAGGCTATTTTTAAAGACTAAGTGACTAATTTCTCATTATAACCATTCCGATTTCAATCCTACCAACTCTAACACATCAATAACAGTATAACCAACCTATGACAATTCAATAATAGTAATTTCAATGCAAGTTCTACGGAACGACCGGCCGGGTCGTTACATTCTCCCCCACTTAAACACACGTTCGTCCTCGAACGTTCCTAGAGTTGTTCCAAACACCACCAAAATTGCTGTGGAACTTACCATGCACATATTCGGAGGTGATTCCATGTCACCTTACCCCATATAGGTCTAATAGCACAACACAGTTGAAATTTCATTATCAAATCCTGACCCATAAACCTTAGAACTACATTTTCACTTCTGAATCAACTTACAAGATCGAAATCCCACAACTATAAACTGAATAAGTCTGATCACGTTGTATCAAGCCATATCCGCAACACAAGATGACACCACATACTATACCGCACGACTCAACTCTCATAGCGATGACTCCTAATCCCAATCGATGTTCATAACAACCCAATACCGGTAAATAACCTCTTATCAAACAAAACCTCGCTTAAACACCTTCACATGGTGCCGATGATGAAAGAAACACGTAGAAACCAGCAACCATTCGCCCGCTCAGCATCAATACCATCCAGAGCCATAACTTGTGCAACTCGTGCACTCAATAACAACATCCTAAGAGCTCAATTCATAAGATAGAGAAGACTCGTACGAGAGGATTATCCTGTCATTACTCTTTCCATTACCACATCATGCTACAAGCCTGATACACATCGTGAAACCATATCACACAATTCCTACACCAAGGATCATCCCTCTACTTAACTCTGCTACAAAGCGTGATCCCATCCAACCGCTGGACCACATGAAATACTCCAAGCCACCCTGCTCAAAATCCATAACCATGCGAAATTCGACATCAATTACTCAAAGTGCATTGCCATAACCACGGGGAAATCGGATGATACCATGCCACCCGAACCAGAAAGAACATAACCAATACGTCTCAATCCTGCAACATCCATACTGGTCTACCAATAACTCTAAGTCAACTCTGGTCACCCACAACAGGTAGATAACTCTCCGAACGTTCATAACAACTGAATCATGACATATACTAACACCTGACTAGATTTTCTCGCATCCTCGTAGTTCACAACTACAATGTTCTTGAAAACTCTCGGTCTCAAAAATCCATGAGGCGCACCAATTACTATATCTGATCCCAATTCCACCACTCGAATATATAACATGTCTCTAATACTCAATCATTCCACGGGGATACTCCTATAATTCTTCTGTGCCACCAACAAACTTGAATATCGGCAGTCGATCCAACAAGAGAGCGCCGTAACACCAATGATGCACCCTTACTCAAACACATTGCCTTAAACACATTGTCCTTTATGAATGTATACTCTCATCCAGCCACCCAATAGTGGTATCCTTTACCTAATCATCTGAAACTGCCAGTTCTGACCTTCCTTCCAGAACTGAACCGTGACCTCACATATGCCACTCTCCACTATACACAAAATACCGCATACGCCATGCAATCCTATGATAAATATGAGAACTTCATGCTCCCTTCCTAGCCACAAACAACTACGTACCAAACTAGCCAAGAACTTTCCATTGATCCCATTTAGTAGCAAAGTCACTATACATCACATGGCCCTCACGCCAGTAGAAGTATACATCTCCAACCGTGGTAGAAATCATCAAGAACTCCTGAATCACATTTGTACAACACCAAACCACCAGGACTGAATCCTTCTAACTCAACCAAGCTACGCATGCCACCAAATTCTAAGAGAATTGCTAAGAAACACCTATAACAACTCATTACCTTATAAACACCCGAAGAACTAACCATATCCCTTATAATGCCGATCTGACCTACTACCAAGCTGTCCTATTTGCCGAAGTTCCTTCTGACTTACTTTCAAACTGATACTTCTTCTTTCCATAATACCACAATTCTCAATCCCGACTCACCGCATGAAACATGAGCATAAAAATATATCGTCTAAGGCTCATAAGCCGCTGAATACTCCCTCAATTATCCCCAAATGCACCACCTTAGAAATACTTACCCTGAAGAGACTTCCTGCGAATTTAAAGTCATTACCTTCACTTTCCTGATACTGATGGATAGAATCCATGATAATGCAAATACACCACAAGCCTTGACACCTTCCCCGTAAATCTCAGTTCTAGCCCTTCTCACACATTGAAGATCCTCGATCGCTACATATAACCTTGAATCCGTCTGAACCATTCTCAAACGTCATTTACTCTACGCAATTTCAATTACACTAACCAAGTAAACAGAACGGCCTGACCCCGCTTGCAATCCACATACTAGGAAAGTAATCCACCCATTTGAAGAAACAAGCACACTCATACATTGCACGCTCTACCCTTACCAGTACAACTCCATCATTCAATGAATTCCACTATCCGTAAAGTACATTATAACTTGGATCGAAGAAATTTCCATCACTCGATTCATTCCTAGACTCCACCTCTGTAGGTCATAACTGATTCACCAACATCCCTCGAACCGAAACCAATACAACACATAATCGTGTAATCAACTTATCATTAGCGGACTCCCTCACTTGGCTCAAAGCCATAGATCAAGACAAACAGTAACTCACAATGCCCATACGCTATCACTGCCACCATACTGTGATGAGATTCAACTAGATCCTCCATAAGCTCATATGACCCAAACCATATAACCCTCAAATCGTATGCAAATCTTGCATTCACCATAATAATGATCATGCCAACTCCCACAAGCGAGATAAACTCAAATTACAACACATATAATCTACTGGTAGAAAAGAACTTACTACAGATCAATATACGGATCACATACCTCAGGACAACCCGCAGGATATACCCCTGCATGCTTAGCCTCAAAATGATATCCCTCTATACACTTCCGAAACTCATAGCTATCACGCAATCACTATACCTTCTTACATTAGAACACAACCACTTCCTGCCCTTGAGACATCCCATCTAGCGGTATAAGAACCTGAAGTTGATGGCAATACTAACATTGGGGTTGTGGTCAAGGAATCTTGAGCTTCGGGAAGCTCTACTCACACTTGTTTGACCACATGGATACCTTCACTAGACACCACGTGTCCCAAGAATGCTACTGAATTGAGCCAACAATTCATACTTGGAGAACTTCGCACAATGATTCTCCTCCCTATACCCTTGTAATACCATCATCAAATGACGAGTATGCTATCCCTGTCTACGAGAGTACGGCAGGATTCCATCAATAAATACAATAACAAAGGAGTTATAACACGGCTGAATACACCGGGAATCAAATACATAGACGCTATTGGGGCATTGCTCAGCTCAAAAGACATCACAGGAACATATAACATAACAGGAAAACCCACTTCACTCTACAACTAAACTACACGAGAGGTCCTTCAATACTCATAACTCGAAGCCATATTCTAACTCAATACAGAAGTCAAATAATCAATGGTTCTTGCCACATCTCCCGCCAATTCATTTTGGTCACAATTAAACAACCTGAATACGTCTAACTATCCGATCACACTCACCATATAGTCATCTAGTCACAAAGTTCCATCAATGAGGACACAACCGGACATATAAGTCCCCCAACACATGTGCTCACCCAAATAAAATCTCAACACTCAAGCCACAGACAAAATCCGGCCTCAAGTCCTTCCGACTGGCCCATTATTAACATGTTAAAAAATCACATCTCACCCATGGAAGTCACAAGCCGCTGACGCACAACTAATACCAAGAGCTCGCGTGTGCATTCGAATACATGAAAGGAATTCAAAGAGTTACTCTTTTGGCTGAATAAATGGATTCGCACGATAAGAATTCAAGAATGTGGAATGTTTCCTAAGGGTTCTGCAGCCTCTCGAAGATAAGTACAGACGTCTCCGTACCGATCCGCAAGACTCTACTAAACCTGTTCATGACTGTTGAGTCCTGTGTAACCTAGAGCTCTGATACCAACTTGTCACCACCACAAATCCTAACAGGCCGTGATGGCGCCTATCGTGGAACTAGGCTAGCCAACCACCACTTTACTACGCATTGGTTCTTTTATAATAGTTCAGCACACAATGATAAACAACAAGTATAGCAATAAAATAGATTATTTAAATCTTAACGCCCCAATAATAGTCTAAACAGAACCTAAACAAACCTCCCAAGACTGGAGTCAATAGTCATGAGCATCTAAGAATAAATAAATCTAACTCTGCTAAAACTATAATATATATCTCTGAATCAAATGCTAAAACTAAATAAGGAAGAGAAATGGGTCTTTATGAGTACGCTAACTCAGTAGTAATGAAAATAAATTACAGTCTGAGAATTATAAAACACACAGTACAGATACACAATTTCACAAAAGCCAGTAAAACACCAAGTCACCAGGTAGTATTCATCAAATACATAAGTTCGAAATCAGTTCCCAGAAATCCTTTGAACCAAGTGTAATATCAGAATATCTCAGTAAAAACCAGTTTGAAAACGAAGTAAATCATAGTTCGAAACTCAGTAAAAATCTTCATAAAACTGCCCCTCGGGCCATAATCATTTCTCGTAACAATTGCCCCTCAGGCATTCTCACAATCACTCAGTAACAACCCATCAGGCAATAATCATCACTCAGTATCAGCCCCGCGGGCAATAATCATCACTCAATAGATACATGCGCTCACTGGGTGTGTGTACAGACTCCGGAGGGGCTCCTACAGCCCAAGCGCTATAACAACATAAGGCTTGAAAGCCTCCTCACAATATAGGCATGGAACCCTCCCTAATATAAGGCCTGAAAGCCTCCTCACAATATAGGCCTGAAAGCCTCCGTCATATAAGGCCTGAAAGCCTCCTCACAATATAGGCCTGAAAGCCTCACTCAGTCTGACACTCTCAATTTTCCCTTAGGCCTTAAACATACCGGGTTCTCGACCCAAAATAATGTTTCATTTTCAAGAAATAGTATCAAAATACTCTGAGTGTCAAAACAATTTCACAGGAAAAGACTGAGTGTAAAATCATAACATATCGGTGAGAAAAATATAGTAAACACAACCCCCAAGGGGTAAACAAGTTGGCACTAGGCCCCAAACACGGCTTACAGCCCAAATCATCAAGTATATATAGTACTATTGGAAATAAGCTTTAGAAAGCCGTTTCGCAACTCAATAGTCTCCTAAGTAAGGAATATATCTCCAGAGTTTCAACCTTTGCATTTCAAAACCTGTGAAAGGGTGCATAGTCCGAGGTTTCATACCCTTAGGACAGGATTTAAAGACATTACTTACCTCAAACTAGCCCGAAACTACTTCGCAATGCGTTTGCCTTCCGATCAACTTCCGAATGCTCCAAATCTACCAACTTCAGATTTTTATCATCAAAGTATGCTCAAGGAATAAATTCCAATTGAAAAATATCGAATTTAGCTCAAAAATCCGAATTCGGTCAAAATCCGACCCCCGGGTCCGCATCCCAAAACTCAGAAATTTTACATCAAAATGTTCTTCGTCCTCTCACGAGTCCGTACATATAAAGAACACCAAAATCGGAGTTCGTTTGTCCCCTCAAATTGATTCCTAAAGGTCTCATAATCTCAAGCCCTAAACCCACCTTTTCCTACATATTTTCATGAATTTAATACCGAGATTATGTTCTATAATCACCCAAAAATGAGTTTTAAGGTCCAAAACACTTACCTCTATGAAGAACACTGATTTCCCTCTTCAAAAATCGCCTCTAAAGCTCTTTGTCCGTACAAAAATAGTGTAAAAAGGGTTTAGGTCGCGGAAGGGTTTATTTAATAATGCCCAGTTATTTCCTTAACCGCGATCGCGGAAAACCCCTCGCGATCGCGAAGGCCAATTTCATTGCCTCCCATTTTACTCTCTGCGATCGCGGCTTAGCCCGCGATGCTTTGTTTCCCTACTCCACGCGATCGCATACCCTCACACGCGGTCGCGATGACCAACTGACCCTGCTCCCCACGCGCCTTGCTAGCTCTACGCGATCGCGGACTAGGTCACGCGATCGCACTTCCCATTCTTTCAAACCTACGCGATCGCACTCCTATACACGCGATCGCGATGCACAAATTTTTGTGACCCTCAGAGTACTCTACGCGATTGCGGCCCTTGCCATGCGATCGCGATGCACAAATCCCTGCTGCTTAAAAACCAGAAAACCAACAATGTTTTTAAGGCCAAATGAGTCCGTTAATCACCCGAAATCAATCCCGAGCCCCTCGGGATCCCAACCAAATATACCAACACATCACATATGATCATTCAAACTTAGTTGCACCCCCGAACACCAAAACTAACATCAAAACACTAAAATCACACCGGATTCAAGCCTGAGAACTTTAAAATTTTCTAAAATCCACCAACGATACTGAAACTATCCAAAACAACTCCGATTCACCTGAAATTTTGCAGACATATCCAAAATGACATTATGAACCTGTTCCAACTGTCGGAATTCTGTTCCGACCTCGATAGCATATTTTCCACTTCCAACCAGAAATCGCCAAAAACCACTTTCGTCAATCCAAGCCTAATTCTACACCGAACGACATAAAATTATTCTGAACACACTCCAAAGTCCCAATTCACCTAACGAAGCTATTCGAGCCGTAAAATTCGCATTCCGAGGTCGTTTACCAATAAGTCAACTCTCAGTTGACTTTTCTAACTTCAAGGCTATTTTTAAAGACTAAGTGACTAATTTCTCATTATAACCATTCCGATTTCAAGCCTACCAACTCTAACACATCAATAACAGTATAACCAACCTATGACAAGTCAATAATGGTAATTTCAATGCAAGTTCTACCGAACGATCGGACGGGTCGTTACAGTCTCCTCAAGGATCAACTCACGAAGTCCATCCATATTGGGCACACAAATACGACCCTGCATCCTCAAGACTCCATCATCTCCAATAGTAACCTGTTTGGCACCATCGTGCCGCATCGTGTCCTTAAGGACAAGCAAATGTGAATCATCATACTGACGCTCTCTGATGCGCTCATACAAGGAAGGCCGAGCGACTGTGTAGGCTAAAACCTTGGCCCTCCGCAAATGCTACCCCTTGATTGCAAATGTGATTCCTTGCTACCCAGTCATTCTTTGCAAATGCGAGGAAGTGGTTTGCAAATGCGAACCTAGCAGAGATTTAAAAGTTCGCAAATGCGAACATTGACCGCACAATTGCGAGATCAGAGGCTGCATGAGAACCAGATTTTCACGAGCTATTTTTCTTAAGTGCAAACCACTCCGAGGCCAATCCAAGACTCACTCGAACCCTCAGGGCTCCAAACCAAACATGCACACAAGTCCAAAAATATCATACAAACTCGCTCGCGCGATCAAAACACAAAAATAACATCTAGAACTACGAATCAGACACCAAAACGAACGAATTTTCCAAAGAAACTTAAGAATTACATTTTAACAACCGGGCATCTGAATCACGTCAAATCAACTCCGTTTTGCACCAATTTTTGCAGACAATCCATAATGATAATAACGAACTTACACCAAGTTTCGCAACCAAAATCCGAACTGAGTAACAATACAGTGAAACTTATTAATTTTTTAAACCTTTAAGGTTCTAGTTTTCAATAAATTGCGATTATTTGAGCTAGGGACTCCGAATTCGATTCCGGACATAAGCCCAAGTCCCAAACCACGACACGGATCAATCGGAACCGTCAAAATACTGATCCGGGTTCGTTTGCTTAAAACGTTGACCCAAGTCAACTAAAGTGAGTTTTAAGGCATGATTCCACATTTTCATCACATTTTAACATAAAAACCTTCCGGAAAAAGACACAGAATGCTCACGCAAATCGAGAAAGGCTAAACGGAGCTAATCGAGATTTTGAAACGTAAAATTTAGGGTTAAAACTATAAATGACCTATCCAATCATCACACCTCCTAATCAAATGAACTATAATAATGTGGCATGATATTATAATCTTAGAGACTGCTATTAGTCTTCTCTTATATTAATGAATTCCTCGTGTTTCCTCACTTAAAGTTTATTTATATTATCTTAATCTTACGATTCCAAGAACGAAAACGACTGGGGATATAGTACTGAACTAATTATACCATTCTCATGATGGGAGTTAGGTGTTGCAATTGAAAAAGGAAACTTCACTTTTGATTCGCGTTAAATTAATTATATCTGCTAGTCAAAAAAGAGTATAAAATTTATATAATTTATTTATAACATATAGAATATATATATACAAAAAACCTATAATTTTTTACTATTATTTTAAAAACGATTATACAGTGTCATTTTTTCGATGAAAAATATGACAAGTTTCAGTCACTTCACAAGGCGTTGATAGTAGGAATAAAAATTAATACTCCCCATAAATACTCACAAGGCGTTTATTGGAGTAATACTTTCTAAAATAAATAATTGATAGCAAGAATGAATCCCCATCTTATGATTCACCATTTGATAATATTATTTTCCTATTCCTATATATTCCTTTCTTAGAATTAGTGTAAAAACAATGTTGAGTGTGATTATCAACTTCTCTCTCACCTAGAGCATGCATATTTAGTTAAGCTTAGTGGTAGTTCGTGTTGGAAATATTTTGATGATTACGGAACGAATTTAGTTTGAGGTGTGTCAAGGACACTGTTCTTAAGGATATTTCGGTCACACAGTGATAAATAAAATTAGGCGTATCCCCAGGATTCAATAAGCTCTTTCAGTTATTAAACCGGGAACAGAACTAGCAGAAAACTCAAGAAAGAAACCCAGCATATAGGAAAAAAAGATAATTCAGAAAGTTGTATTAGAAAGTGTGTCTTTAGCTCTCCAAAGACCATGTTTATATAGGTGTTGCTCCAACGGCTAGTTAACGGCTAGATAACGGCTAGTTAACGGCTAGCTTGACACTATTAAATGTAAATAATTTATTAAATAATAAGTAAATAGAAATATAATATTTCATTGAAGAAAAGCTTTTCCAAATCAAAATATTGGACAATACCTTTTGAGATATCACTAATATTTCAACAATCCCCCACATATCTCAAAAGGGATATAAAAAATAAATAGCAAACAAAGAAAGAAAGAGAGTATAAATTGCTGGGTTTTGGGTATAATGAAATTCATCTGGTGTCATATAGACTATGAACCAGATATAGATAAAATAAGATTTAACTTACAGAATAATTGGTGAAGTTGATAACTTCTATGAACCAAAAATTCTTGTTGTAAGCTAGGGATCTAATTCATCATATTACACCCCCACAATATCTGCTGTTATCGCGGTTTTGCGCTAATAGGCCATGCGCGCGCCTGGTTTTCATGAGTGCTCTAGATATTTCGCCACAAATTTCATAGGAGCGGCCCTACCCCACACTCATAGGTCCATCCATCAAGTGTATTCTGCAGCTCAATACACCACCTACAAAAGGCTATGGATTATTGGATTAAGACTTTAATAACTCAACCTCACATTCCTTGCAGTCTTGCACTATATACACATACACCATAGGAAGAGACATATTTTAATAGTGCATATTTGATCAACTAATGACTTGTTATTACCCATATGAACCTACTTCATGGTATCTCCAATCACATAGGTTGGGTTACAATCATTGTTGATACATTTCAAATTGGCAAAAGTCTCAACCCTTCGATGTTTCACTTATAAGTCAAAGAATTGGCCAAATCCTCTTTTGACGACACATTATATGTATAAAAAATTCTCATCTCTAAGCAATTGCTATATCATATTATGTCTCTAGAGAATGTATGTACACTTCCCATTGAAAGATTTATTTTCTTAAAATGGCTATTGCGCCACGGCAATCACAATTCATCGACACAAATATTGTCGGCTTAATTCCTATAGAATATTCAATAAGAGGTTGCTTAATCACTCTTATTTCCAGGAAATTTCAGTAACACCCCACCAAAAGGTGATCACATAATCACTATTGAGTTTTTCTCATCTGAATCAGAGACTCAACATCATCACTGTATCCTTCTAATATAGTGAAAAATTCACATATAATGTACTAACTCATAGTACTTCTCAAGTAAGGCATACAATTATCTCAAATGAAATTAAACTTGACTTCTGTACAAGTGCCTTTTGAAATATTTTTCAACACATAAGAACTTATTTACTTTTTGGTATCTTTCATATTCAAATACCAAAAGTAAAAATATTTCTAAATATAGAAGCAACGTTAACTTCTACAGAAATATCTCTACTCAGTAGAAAACAGGTCATAATTCAACGATTTCTTCACCCAATTGACTAAGAGACCCGAATCAACATAATTTTTGAAAGCCAGAAATACAACACTTTTTTTTTATCTTCCAATACAAATTTTTGCCACAAAAATTTTTTCAATTTTGTAAGGCTTTATTGTAACATTAATAAACAATTTTTATCACATTTTTCTTTGTTAGGATCAGGCTATATAACTCTGCATATCACGGTCCCTTATATTTTCAAAAATTTCAGATTAATGAGATAACTTTTTCACAACTCATAAAGAGTTCTACTTTATAAATAACAAGCTAATGATATAGCTTCGCACGAAGATTATCATATAGACTAATAAGCATGCAATATTAATTAAAAAGTCTCAATATCTTAAGTAATAAAAGTAAAATAAATATTTAAATTCGGTACATCATCACAAGCAAAATCAAAGCATTTAAATTTTATGTGCTTTTCCAACTCTCCTTCACCCAAATCTCCCATTACACGAGTAGAATTAACCCGTCCAAGAAATATAAATTTTTCTAAAATAAATTTCTAAAGCACATATGTCTGATAAACTTTTGGATATACATTGTTCATGTAATTTCAAAGAAAATGAAATTACTTCAATTGAAAATTTGTCAAACTTGACATAGCAAATTTTGTGAATTGTTGCTATTGAAGAGACTCGTTCATTATTAACCCATTTTTTTATTTGAGTTAGTGAAAAATCTCTTAAACTCATGTATACCAAACAAAATCAAACTCACACCAAAAAAGTTTATACTATGTTGCACAAAAATATGACAAGAGAAAAATATTAAGATTACTATCTTTAAAATCCTGTATAATTCTTTGAACACTTGTGAGAAACATCTAAGTTAGGGAAAGATAATACCTTGAAGTTCATCACTACAATGTTGATTGACTTGATTGACATATTGCAACCCCCAACAAAATTTTGAATATAGAGTGTTATTCTCCGTGAGATTATTGTGCAAATGTGAAGTGCAGATCTTATTTTCAGAATTAGAATAATAACTTGGACAATATCAAATTTTATTCCCCATAATAACAACGTGGAAATATCCTTAAGATTGTTGAAAATATCCTTAAGATTGTTGGAAATATTTTGATGATTACGGAGAATAAAAGAATTTAGCTTGAGGCGCGTCAAGGACATTGTCCTTAAGGATATTTCGGTCACACAGTGATAAATAAAATTAGGTGTATCCCCCAGGATTCAACAAGCTCTTCCAGTTATTAAACCGGGAACAGAACTAGCAGAAAACTCAAGAAAGAAACCCAGCATATAGGAGAAAAAGATAATTCAGAAAGTTGTATTAGAAAGTGTGTTTTTAGCTCTCCAAAGACCATGTTTATATAGGTATTGCTCCAACGGCTAGATAACGGCTAGTTAACGGCTAGTTTGACTCTATTAAATGTAAATAATTTATTAAATAATAAGTAAATAGGAATATAATATTTCATTGAAGAAAAGCTTTTCCAAATCAAAATATTGGACAATACCTTTTGAGATATCACTAATTTTTCAACAGTTCGATCTCAAACGCGAGCTAGAATTTCGATTTTAGGACTTTTGGATTTTGGAGTGAAGACTTCAAATGCTAATAACTAGATTCTAAATTTAATATTTTTTTATATTTAATAAAAATTTTAACACGAGTATACTATTTAAATAAAAGTTACCGGGCGTAACTGAACTCGTATTCGGACTTCTAGCTTTACCCCAGCTTATATCATGTGTTTACATCAAACTATACTAATTTAGCATAGTAAAACTATAAATTAATGAAAGAACATATATTAATTAACTATAATTTAGCAATAAATATTATTTAACCATAAAATAAGATTTTTAGTCAAAGTCTATTTAATTTTTCGAAGAACTCGGGTTACTGATAATCAAATAATTCCTTACTTCCTCAGTTATTCGCCTAAAAGGAAATAAAGTTGACAAAAATAACTAAAAAGAAAGAATAATTGATTGCACTGAATAAACAAGAGAAAGTGAATATATTTCGATAGTACTCAGAACGTGCCTTTACAAATGAGATTCTCCCCCTTATATAGGAGTTTACAAACATAATGTTTCCTAATATTTATGGCGAAATCATTACGAGCCCTAATAACATTAATTGTCCGTTATGATTGGTAATCGTAATTATCTATGAGGATATGTAACGATTCTGATTTTCCTTCCTCATTAATTATAAGTTCGTGAATTTACCCTCTTTCTAGTATTGATTCATCTCGCTCGTGCCTCTTCAGCAACTGTTTTAGGTTCGAACGTTGGTTCTCCATTATCTCGTGGGTATTTTCCTTGTACTTCTTGTACTTCATACATCTTTTAAATGAAATATACAATTGTCATTTCCTCATTGTTCCATGTATCATACTCTGTCAGCTAAATATAATTTCACGTGTATCATTTATTACCACCAATATAATTATATGTGTAGATATGTATTATATATTTATTAAAATTGGTATAAACATTAGGAGTGAATAAGTTATTACCAATATATATATATATATATATATATATATATATATATATATATGCAACTTCTCCCCAAACTATGGAAAGTCTCAAAATACCTTAAAACGAGGAGGAAGTACTGAATCTATAACTTTAATATTAGGGTCCACAATCCCACAAAGCCAACCGTTAATGTCATTTTCCTTTCTTTCCTTTTTTACTTTTGTTTAGAAATATCATTTTCCTCTCTAATATGTTTCCAAAGTACCAAAAAGCAATTATTTTTAATAAAACAAAAAACATGCACATCGTTTTCCCGTTTCATCATTACCACTTTGTCCAAACAACAAAAGGAAAAGGAAAGATAAGCTATTCCCTCCGGTCTTAGAGTAAGTGATTTTTTGATATTTTTTATGGCTCAAATTAAGTAATTTTTTTAGATTTTAAAAATGATTTAATTATTTTTTTTCTACATTGTCCTTGGAGTAAATAGTGTTGGAGTATGTGTTAGGAGTGTTTATGTGAGATAGTAAAGGTTAATATGATCAATTTCATTGCTAATTAATGTTAAAAAGCGAATTTCTTAATCTGCATAAAAACATCCAAAAAAATACTTATTTTGAACCGGAAGGAGTAATAACAATTTTAGCGGTAATATTCGCCACTAAGAAAAGAAGTGGTCAGTAGGGTTTTTTTCCCCTTTGTTTTAGATTTATCTTTTTTTGATGATTTTCATTTATTGAGAATCAATTTAATCAGTTTTTTGAAATAAAAAGAAATTAAACATTTCATTAAATTTAAATTTAAATTTTTAAAAATTATACGAAATTTTTCATTATACACTAAATGATAAATACCAAATTACCCTTGTACTAAGCCATGCCACATTACATCATCTCAATGCTGAAATAAAAATGTTAAATTGATTAGTTTCTAAATATATGAATGTACTAATCTTTTTATAACTCAAAAAAAAAGTAAAATAAAATACTACTACTCTTTTTATTTTACTTTATAATAATTGTATAATTTATGTATATGAATAGAAAAATTGAATGATGAATATGGTTGACTATTTGTGTAAAGATCTCGTCTCCGCACAAAACAAAAAATAAAATAATAAAAAATGAAAAGGAAAGATAAGCGGCTCAGATTTATTCTCTTCCTCTCCTCGTT
This sequence comes from Nicotiana undulata, assembly GCA_005239495.1. NCBI lineage: Eukaryota > Viridiplantae > Streptophyta > Magnoliopsida > Solanales > Solanaceae > Nicotiana > Nicotiana undulata. The sequence continues at coordinate 34,110 of ML257153.1, read as the reverse complement.
CCATTTATCTTCATTTCTTGCCTTCCATTTCTCTATAAAAGTACACACAGAACATAACAGTAGGAAAAAACAAGTTTGCTAATTATTATAATTTCGAAAGAAGATAGATGGAGGGGAAGATGGGACGACGTCGTCCTTCCATGAGGAGGACGACGAGCATGACAGGGATAACCGTTGATGTGGTGGACGCCGGAGAACCAGAACCGTCTGATCTTGGGACTAAGGTACTTGTCGTTGATGAGTTTAAAGCCAATGGATACGGTCATAATAAAAATTCCATGGCCATAGTCTTGCCGAGATACCACCAGAGAAGTTCAAGTGTAGGTTTTCAGATAGAAGAGACTGCTCATGATTTCTTGAAAACTTGTGGCCTTTGTAATCGTCGTTTAGCACCTGGTCGAGATATCTACATGTACAGGTAAACACACACGAATTTAATGGTGTAAAGAATTTTATGCTATCAACGTATTTTAGTTGACCTGTTTTAACCTTAGACTAATGGTAAAATTATATTTGTATGACCAGTAGGTTACGAGTTCGGGGAGTAGGATCAACTATTAATATTTGTATTAGGGTAGACCGTCTACATTACATCTAGGACGGCAAACGGGCGGGGCGGGGCGGGGCGGATATGGTTCGAGTTGAAAACGAGTAATGAAAAAACAGATAATTATCCGACCCACCCCATATTTAATACGGATAAAAAACGGGTTAACCGGTGGATAATATGGGTAGCCATATTATCCATGACTTCTTGCATATGATCACTTTTGGGAGAATTCTTAATTAGTCTCCCTAACTTGAGGAACCCCCAATTTGAAGCTTTACAAATATAAAAGTTAGATCTATTAGCTATCCATTGGTTACCCATTGATTATCTATTTTTCTAAATGGATAAAACGGTTCTTATCCATATTTGATCCGTTTTTAAAAAGTTAATAATCCAACCCATTTTTTAGTGGATAATATGAGTGATTAACTGTTTTCTTTTAACCATTTTGTCATCCCTAATTACACCCATACGGATGCGGCTATCTTCGGATCTTGAGTGAATACATGATATTTTGTGCACCAAGCTAATTTTTTTTAAGATGTAATATATTATACTATTTTTAGCTGAATTAGTAGAGTATAAAAGCTCTTTGACACCTTTTTCAAATGGAAGAAAATAATCTGTTGATAAATGAAAATTCCAATTTGTTTACCATCACTTATAAAATCTTGCTTTATAATCTGGTTTGAATATATAAAAGTTAAACTCCACGTATGGATATACTTTCACTTTAATTTTGTGCTTCTTCTTGATAACAAGTTCTTAGTCAGCTGGCAATTAGAAGGCATGGATTTCTTATAACTATTTTTGGAGGACTTGTAGTATTATTGGTCTATTAGTTTATTGCATTTTGAACTATCAATGTTTATTTTAAATAAAATAAAAAGTTGTGAGGCAACAACTATTGACATATACAACCACAGCAAAATAAAATATATTACTCATTTAATCTTAAACCGTTTAGATGAATTATATTGTTGACTAACATTGATCTTGTATGTGAACAGGGGAGATACTGCATTTTGTAGTATGGAGTGTAGGGAACAACAAATGAAGAAAGACGAAAGGAAAGAGAAGTTGAAGCTTATCCTTTCAAAGAAGACTGAAAACCATCACAGCCACTCAGAATTGCCATATGCGAACTCTGAAACTTCTGGCAAGAGTGAAACTATTGCAGCGGCTTGAAGGAAAAAGAAACATAGTTTATTAAAGACAAAAAAAGGAGAAAAAATAAAAAAGAGTATGAGGTGTATTAACTTACTATATATTAGCCTAAATAATTTTTATAGTATCTGTGTACCTGTGAGGATCATATCTAATTATCCTGCATCTCAAGAAAGGTTGGTGTTTACCCTAAAAAAACGGATAATAATTAAATTTATATGTAATTTTAAGAATAAGCGGATTAATTCAATACAAATAATAAATGACATTAGATTAAGCAGATAAAAGACGTAATAAATTGTTAAACCGATAAGGAGAGTGATCACGAACTCAGAACGACTTAACGAAGTACCTGCCTTCGATCCTAGGCTCACACTAATGAAGAACTAATGAACAAAAGTAAGAATTTTGAATATAGAGAGAATAAGAGTATATTGCCTTGATATGCGTGTTACAATGTGTCTCATGGATAATAAGATTTCCCCTTTATATAGTAGGGGAATTTTACCTTAAGTACAATTCTAAAAAAAGTAAAAATCTTTCGTTTCGCCGATCACTGATTTTCTGCCGATACGAGCCCAGATTCACGCTGTGATATCCGGTTAGGCACGGACATCACGACCCTTTGTTAGTCGTGTGCAGCTGCTTGGTTATGCTCTCCGAAATCTCAATACCTGAGGGCAGGTGTTTTTCTTGAGCCCCGATACGAGGGGTTCTTCTCTCTGACTCTGATACATTACGTTCATGTTCCTGCTTCGTTTGGCTAACTGGGAAGCCGAGCCATGCAACGGGCTCGATTTTACCCCTATACAAATAGTCCCCTCATTTCTCAGAGAGTAGGCTTGCCGAAACGATGGGAAACGATAGATCACTCTGATTCCTTCATTCGTAAGTTACGAGAGGAGCCTAAACGTCCCATCAATCACGTCATTCTGACTTCTGATACGTGTCGCTCACCAACAGGTTGCCTACGAATGTGAAGCGTCAGCTGTTTCCATATAAAAGCCTAATTCCTTTGTCCTTTTTCTACTTTCCGATCAAACCGCTATCTTCGAGCTTTCCAACCATTATCAAAGCCTTCTTCAAATATTCATATCTTGATCCCTGTTCTTCAATCTTCATAGCAATCTCCAGATTTCTACCCAAACCTTCTTCAAATCTTCATACCATGTTCTTCATCTTCAAAATCCATTTTTCCAAAACTTCTTGTTTATTTCTCAAATTTTCAAACACTCCCCCAAATGACAATGGCAAAACTTTGAAAACTGTTCCTCAACAAGTTGCCTCTTCATCTTCTCAACCGGTCGTTGGTACTGAAGAGGTTAATCCTGAGGTGGTTGCCCTAAAAATGGCTTCCCCCGTTGCGGCTGCTAACGAATCGGCCGACGAGCCTCCCTTGTCGGTGTTTATCCCTGGGGGCTGCTCAATTGCAGACAACTTCAAGGTCGAGAAGCCTTCTCGCAAATAGGATCGGGGCGAAGAAGTTTCGAGATATATATGTTCTGTGACCGAGGACGTTCTTCCCATAGTTCGGAAGGACTGCCTTTGGGAAGGCAAGGACGTAGTACTCCCGGGGCCCGAGGACGCCTTTACTACCCATGTGGAAGGGTACGTAAGTGTTTACACTTATCCCTTCACGTTGGGCCCGGTGGACCCGATCATCCTGGATTTTTGCAAGAGGTACGAGGTGTGCCTTGGGAAAATCCATCCATCTATGTGGAAGATCGTGATCCTCCTCCGTTACTTTGTGAACAAGATCGAATCTCATCGGTTCATGATCGACCACCTGCTCCAATTATACAGTCCCTGTATGTTCCGAGGTGGGGGGGGGGCGGAGCTGATCAAGCTTACACGTCGGTCCAGCAATGTCCCCTTCTCCAATATCGGCGAAGTCCAAGATCGGGGGTGGCAGGGACGTTTTGTTTGAGTGAAGACCGAGTATTTGATCCCCCCCCCCCCCATAATACATACCATTTCCTGAGAAATGGAATGCTTCTCGTAAGTGCAACTCCTTCTTTCAACATCAAAATTTCTTCTTCTTTTATTTCGATCTTCTCATTCATGTTATGTGTAGTTGTTGCCCGAGTTCCAAATGTTGTTCCTTAGTTAAAGGAGTATATTCATGGAATCTTTACGCAGATGTCTTACTTCGAGTGCACACGACGCGGACTCTCGAAGGGCTGATGGAAGGCCCATTCTCATGGTAAGGCCCTTTTCTGGGTAGCCAACACTATGTCTTCACCTTCTATAATACTAACTCCTCTTCCATCTTTAATATTGTAAGTTTGCCTAAGACCACCGAACTTAGGCCTTCGGAAGGGGATGAAGATGTGCCCCTGCCCGTTGCTCCCTCTATTGCTTCTACGTAGGGAAAAAGAAGAGGAAAAGAAAACCCTCGGGCTTCCCAAATTTCGAGGCAAAAAAACCGAAGAAGCTGGTGCTCCGCAATCCCAGGAGGGGCTTCAGTTCCCGGGTGCCTGCCTACGACTCCCTCCTCCAGCTTATGGAAGAGCCGGAGGATGAATCTATTTTCATGACCCACAGGACGACCTATCCCGGGGACTTGAATTCATCCGAGGGGGAACTCGCGGGATCGACCCCCTCTAACTCAGAAAGCCGATGTGGATCCTCAGGGTGAAACTTCTCAGGATGCCGGATCTGCACCAAAGGAAGTACCCAGCGTAATTGAGATCTCAGGGACGCCCTCCTACACCAAGTCTATGCTCGAGAAAGACCAAGCGAGGAAGGAGAAGTCTAACGAAGGGTCTCATGGCGTGTACGATCCTCTTCGTTCCTTTTTCGACGGCGTGGACTCGTCCATCTTGGAAAATTTTTCTGGGATGGGCGATCTTCAAGTGCCGAGAAAGGATCCATCTTCAGAAGTCGACGGGCTAAACGCGAGCCCAAAGTTAATCAACCAGTTCCTCGCCCCAAGTGTGGATCCCGGCCGTAAGAGGTATAATCATCGTTGTCCCGGAGGATGCCCGGGTTCTTTCTTCTCCCGTAGGAGTAGCGAGCTACCTCCGATGCCTAGTTATCGAAGAAGACCAAGCAAAACTAAATGAGGTGGACGTGGCGTTCCTGTTCAACAAGGTGCAACAGGCGGTGAATCGGGTATGACATCATTACGCTCTTCCGAACTTTGACTTAGTTCTTGATATTTCTCATATCTTCTTTCTTTTACTCTTTTGTAGGCCTCGGTACTTCATCACGAACGCTTTCTTCGGTACCAGACTGAGGTTAACCAGCTTGAGCTTGAGATCAAGGAGCTTGTCGAGAAAAGAGATATGTACAAGCTTCTCAACGAGCAACACGAAGGGGCCATCAAGGGCCTTCAGGCCAAGATGGATGAGGCTCAGAGGGAGGCTTCGAATCCGAGGCGTAAATATGTCGATCTGGTCCAAAAAGTAAAGGTTTTGGAGGTTAGCAATGAATACTTAGCCATGGAAACTAATGACCAAACCTCGCTGGTTCAGCAGAAGATTGATCAGATCGACCAACTCCGAGCTGAAATGAATGAGGTCCAAGCCATGGCAGATGGTTGGAAGAGCAAAATGGATCGATGGCTTCGGAGAAGGAAATCGCTCAAGTACAACCACCATCATTAGAGGCTCAACAATGAGTGGCAAAGGAGAAGGCCGATGCATGGGCTCGACAAAACGAGGACCTTCAAGCTCAACTGAGCTCGACCATTGCTGAACGGGATGCACTTGGCAAGGAGCTTGAAATAACAAGGTCCAAGTTGGAAGCAACCTCGACTGATGCTGACGAGATGGTGGCCCAGTACAAGGCCGGTGTTGAAGCAGTCAAGGCCCGCCTAAAGACTACCGCTGAGTATGTGAGGCAGCTTTCTCGAAGGAAGCACCTCGAGAAGATACATGCTCGAGGCTTCGACCTATGTTCCGAGATCAAAGAGGTCAAAAGACTTGAGGTCGAGGCCAAGAGGCTAGATCAACCCCAAGGTGAAGAAGGCTTCGAGGGCTTTGAAGAATGCAAATGCCTCGACGGTTCTGGTGAGGAGTCGGGTTCCGGTGAAGTCCAGGCAGAGGTGCCTTAGGATTTTTTGTTTTTGTTTTTTGTATCTTGTACATTGATTTTGTTGGGGCCGTTTTTGTTGGGCTTTTTAAAGATATTCCGGAATGTAAATATTTCCCTTTTGGCAATGTGCAAGTCTATTATCTAAGCATCTTTTTACAATTATAAATATTTCTAATGCCTTAGTACATAATCAAATGTAGTAATAAGTCGCTTTTCGGAGGTCTGAACAAGGTCTATCCTCGATGTAGTTTTTTCCAAACTTGTGTAAGCTCGGGGTGAATGGAAATTCCCCAAGATGCTTCTTTAAATGTTGTTAGGCTGTATCTTTTTCGAGGGTAACCTTTGAACAGGTTTAGAGTTTTATTGCTGGCCTTATGTTTTGATTACGGGATTCGGACATCTTCGAACCGTTTTTAGGGTGGCCGTAGCCTTTTAGGTTTGGGCACTAACTAATAGGTTTTGTGCCTCCAGGTTTCAGTAACTCGAGCCACCCGAGCTTATCTCGGATGGCAGTCCCTTAGTGGGGGTAGCCCTTTGGGATCGGAAAAGGGTGGCCCTTGAGCTCGATAGTTCCCGGGTAGGAATAGCCCTTAGGCTCGATACTTTTGAGAAGCAAAAAATGTTTATTAGCAAGGTGGAAACGTTCTTTAATTTTTGTGCGTAACGTATAAGATTGTAAGCGTTTAAAAGCTCGTATTATGGCTGAGGTGACCTACACGGGCACGGTTCATTTGGCCGTTTGACCCTCACAATAAATCCTAACCACGGAGCCTAGACTTTTCGAGCACAAGTTTCCTTCCTTGCTAAAAATCATGACCCGAGGGTGATGGACCCCAATATTCAAGGTCGATCTTCGAGTGGGCTCGGGTATTGTTGGTGCAACAATTGACTCCGATTTATAATCGGTCTTTAACTCTAAGTTAGCACGGTTTATTGTTGCCTCGTTAAAAACCTTGCTAGAAAACCCATTTGATCTATGTTAGCACGGTTTATTGTTTCCTCGTTAAAAACCTTTCCAGAAAACCCATTTGGGACAAATATGGTTCAAGGGAAAAAGAGTGGAACGCGTGCTTTCAGACCTAATCAGCTACATTCTCCTTTGGATGTTGCCTGCAAGTGCTAGCCCAATTTGTAATAAAATAAAATAAAAAGAAAACGAATGAGGTCGTACCTTAGCAGTAGTATCGTTCTAAGTGGGTCACGTTCCAATTGTTTTGTAGTTGTGTGTCGTTTCCTACTTCGAGTTTATACGAACATTTATCGGTAATCCTGATGACTCGATACGGGCCTTCCCAAATTCGGTCCTAGCTTCCCTTCGTTTGGGTTCCAGGTGTTCTGTGTTACTCTTCTTAACACTAAGTCACATATATTGAAGTGTCGGAGGTTGGTTCTTTAGTTGTAATATCTTTCTATCCGCTGGTTTTGGGCGGCCAGCCGGACTAGAGCAGTCTCGCGCCTCTCATCCAGTAGTTCCAGGCTCATGCTCATGGCCTCGTCGTTTGATTCTTCGTTCGCATATTGGAACCTACGACTTAGTTCTCCCACCTCGACTGGTATTAGTGCTTCAGCACCGTAGACCAACGAAAATGGAGTGGCCCCGGTACTGGATTTTGAGGTCATGCGGTACGGCCACACGACTTCGGGCAGGATTTCCTTCCACTTCCCTTTTGCATCGGTAAACCTTTTCTTAAGGTTTTGAAGGATTATTTTGTTCGTCGACTCTGCCTGTCCATTACCACTAGGGTGATAGGGTGTCGACAAGATATTTTTGATCTTATGGTCCTCGAAAAATTTGCTTACCTTACTACCGATGAACTGCTTCCCGTTATCATACACTATCTCGGCTGATATACCAAACCAACATATTATGTGGTCCCAAATGAAGTCGATGACTTCTTTTTCCCGGACCTTCCAAACACTTGAGCTTCGACCTATTTAGAGAAATAGTCAGTCATAAATAGTATAAATTGAGCCTTGCCGGTTGCCCATGGTAGGGTACCGACGATGTCCATTCCCTATTTTATGAACGCCAAGGGTGACAGGAACGAGTGCAGCAACTCCCCAGGTTGGTGGATCGTTGGTATGTGCCTTTGACAGCCGTCGCATTTTCTCACAAAGTCCTTCGCATCTTTCTCCATGTCGATCCAGTAATAGTCGGCTCTGATGATCTTACGAATCAATGATTCTGCCCCCGATTGGTTTCCACAGGTGCCCTCGTGAACTTCCCTCAAAACATATTCGATGTCTCCCGGCCCCAAGCATATGGCGAGTGGGCCATCGAACGTTCTTCTGAACAGAGTATCTTCGGACAAGATAAACCTGACCGCCTTCATGAGTAGAGCTCTTGATTCTTTGGGACTCGAGGGCAACTTCGCGGTCTTCAAATATTCTATATACGTGTTTCTCCAGTCCCAAGTTAAACTTGTTGTGTTTATCTCGGCATGGCCTTCTTCCACTACTGATTTATGAGTTGTACAACCGTTCCCGAGCTGAATTCATCGTCATCAACCAACGACCCCAAGTTAGCCAGAGCATCCGCTTCACTATTTTGGTCCTGAGGCATGTGTTGTAGGGTCCATTCCTTGAATTGATATAGCGTTACCTGTAGTTTATCCCAGTATCTTCGCATCCGTTCCTCTTTCACTTCGAACATCCCATTGACTTGATTTACCAGAAAGAAGGAATCACATTTAGCCTCAATCACTTCGCCCCCCATGCTTTTAACCAATCGGAGACCTACAATTATGGCCTTATACTCGGCCTCATTGTTAGTCAATTCCATAGTTCTAATTGATTGCCTAACTATGTTACCTGTAGGCGGCTTCAACAAGATGCCGAGTTCGAACCCCTTTATGTTCGAGGAACCGTGAGTAATGAGGGTTCAGATTCCCGAGGAGTTCCCTGAGGTTAACAATAATTCCTTTTCAACTTCGAGTATTAAGGCCGGCGTGAAGTTGGCCACGAAGTCTGCCAAATTTTGAGATTTGATGGTGGTTTAGGGTCGATATTCGATATTGTACCAGCTAATTTCCACGGCCCATTTGGCCAATCGTCCCGAGAGATCAGACCTCTGCATTATGTTCCTCAACGGGTAAATAGTTACGACACATATTGGATGACATTGAAAATATGGCTTTAACTTCCTGGAAGCGCTTAGCAAAGCGAGTGTCAATTTCTCCAGGCGAGGATACCTTGTTTCGTCCTCGCCTTGAGTCCTGCTAACATAATATACAGGAAATTGCATACCTTTCTCTTCCCGGACTAAGACTCAACGTACCGCTATCTTAGATACTGCAAAGTACAGGTACAATTGCTCGTCTGCCTTCAGAGTATGAAGAAAAATTAGACTCGAAAGGTACCGTTTGACTTATTCCAATGTTTGCTGGCACTCCGGGGTCCACGAAAAGTTATTCTTATTCTGCAATAACAAGAAGAACCAATGGCTCTTATCGGAGGACTTTGATATGAACCGACCTAGGGCAGCCATGCGCCCAGTTAGTCTTTGAACGACCTTGACATTGTCCACCGTGGTGATGTCTTCTATAACTTTGATTTTTCGGGATTGATCTCGATTCCCCGGTTAGACACCATGAATCTAAGGAACTTCCCGGACCCGACCCCGAATGCGCATTTTTCTGGGTTTAGCTTCATATGAATATGTTGAAGATTTCCTACATATGTTCCAAATGGTCCTTTGCTCGCAGGGGCTTAACTAACATGTCGTCAATGTAAACCTCCATTGATTTTCCTATTTTCTCTTCGAACATCGGGTTTACTAAGAATTGGTAAGTGGCACCGAAATTTTTTAGTCCAAACGTCAATACATTATAATAATAGGTGCCACATTTAGTGATGAAGGAAGTTTTTTCTTGATCACCCGGGTCTATCCGGATCTAGTTGTACCCGGAATAGGCATTGAGAAACCTGAGTATCTCGTTGTCGATCGTTGAATAAATCATCTGATCGATGTTAGGCAAAGGAAAAGAGTCCTTAGGTCATGCCTTGTTCAAGTCTTTGTAATCTACACACGTTATTTCCCTTTTTAGGCACTACCACTACATTAGCTAACCAATCCGGGTACTTAACTTCCCGAATAGAACCTATTTTAAGGAGTATGGATACCCCGTCTTTGATGAATGCATTCTTGTCTTCGGACTAAGGAATCCTCTTTTGTTTAACCAGGTGGAATTTCATATCCAAGATCAGCTTGTGATTCGTTATTTCTGGCGGGATCCCTATCATATAAAAATGGGACCAAGTGAAACAATATATATTAGCAATAAAGAATTCAATGAGTTTTTTCATAAGCTCGGAAGTTAACCCCGTGCCCAAGTATACCTTCCGATCGGGCAAGTGTTCCATCAATATGACTTGCTCCAGCTCCTCAACCATTGACTTGGTGGCATCGGAATCGTCAAGGGCAATGAACGACCTGGGAACTCCGTAATCATCATCCTCGCCTGCTTTTTGCTTTTTCGATTTGGTCGGCCCCGGTGTCGGTGATTAATATTTAGTTTCTTCTTTCCTAATAGACCCAGGGTTCTTCAATGTCGAGAGGACGGAAACCGGGAGCACCTTATCAACCGTGAACATTTCATTTGCAGTCAGCTTTTCTCCTTAAATTGTTGTGATCCCTCCTGGTGTGGGGAACTTCAACTCCTGGTGCAGAGTCAAGTATTGCCCTCATATTGTGAATCAATGGCCTTCTGAATAGAGTGTTGTACCTCATATCCCCCTCGATGACGTAGAACTTCGTCTCCTTAATAGTTCCAATAGTGTTTACCAGCACAGTTATATCCCCTTTAGTATTCTCACATGTCATGTTGAATTTGTTTAAGACCTGGACCGCTGACACTATTTGGTCTTGTACACCCAGCTGCTCTACGACCCTCGATCTGATGATATTGGTCGAGCTTCCTCGATCAATCAACACACGCTTAAATCGAGAATTATTTATGCGTAACAAAATTACCATGGCATCATTATATGGCTGCACGATGCCTCCGACGTCTTCATCACTGAAAGAGATGGTTCCCTCCGTTATGTAATCTCGGGTTCGCTTTCCCTTGTAATGGACACCTTCGTGCACTTCAGCATTGGTCCTTATGGGATGTCGACTCCACTGATGATCATGTTGATGACGTGCTGAGGTTTTTCTTGCTCGATCTGCTTGTTGGAGTCTCTATTTCTGAAGTGAGTTTTAGCTCGATCACTTAGAAACTCTCGAAGGTGCCTGTTATTGAATAACCGGGCCACTTCTTCTCTCAGTTGTCGGCAGTCTTCGGTCCTGTGACCGTGGGTGCCATGATACTTACACATCAGGTTGGGATCTCTTTGGGCAGGATCAGACTGCAATGGCCGATGACACTTAGTATCTTTGATACTTTCGATGGCTGATACGATGCCGGCAGCATCGATACTGAAGTTTTATTCTGATAACCACGATGCCTCCCTAGACCCGATTTGTCTATCGAAACCGTTTTTTTCTCATGAGTCCCCAATTTTATGAACTCGATCGCTTCTATTTTCATTCCTTGCTGGGTTACGTCTAGATCCACTGCCCCTTGGGTCTCCGCTATACGGTTGGTACCGATCTCTGCTCGGTCTTGGCTTATGTCATTAGTTCTAATTGGATATACTAACCCAGAGGGGGCTCCGAGCTGATCATACTTGTCGCACACCCTTTTTTCTCGCGAAATCAGGTTTTGACACGTGACAACTCTTTTAAGGAGGTGTTAAAAGAGAGAGAGTCGCCACCTAGCGGGTTTAAGGTACGTTAGGGCACCTATTTGCAGATAACTCTGGTTTATCTAGTCAACATCACCAAAGATCGGGTAAGGGCTCAAATTACCTTGAAGAGAATGTGTTAGGCACTCTTCGAGGTCCACACTGTGGGTCTTGACCAAACTAGAATTGTATGAATTAGTCAGATAAACAGAGAGAAAACAAGAATTTTGGGCAGTTATTATCAAAAGTCCTTGAATAAACACAAATAAGTGATTTAACGACATGATGAGGGGGAGGGGTCCTACATTTTTATCCTAAAGGATCACCCCCGTGCAACATAAATAATACTTCGCAACTCCCTCGAGAAGGGGTGTTACTCATATTATTCAGCGGACACAGACTATCATCTTATGCTACTCGATTACTTTCTTTAATTTTGTTACCTAGAGCGGACTAATTGATTTTGAATCGTGCCTTATGCGTGCACTACCCGTCCCATTCCTAGAGGCATTTGGACCTCTATTTTGGGTGGTTCTAGACTTAACTTAGGCTGCTCAAAATGATAAATCTAAGCGACGTTCAAAAACAAGTAGGACTACACATAAGGGCAGTAAATGGCTCAAGTTGGCCTCCACATATAAGCAACAAATACACGCAAACATTTTTCAAGTGACAAATTCCAGAATTAATATGAAGTAGAGCCCTTAAATCCTATAGGCATGACTTCTATGTGATTCTGGATTTTAAACGTACAGGCAGTGCTGCTTTTAGGAACAACGAATTTGTAGATTGCGAGTATTACAACCCCTATAGGCATGCTTTCTAATTCTTTTGTGGAATAAGGTAGTGAAATAGTTGGTAGTTCAAAATTACCAGTGTTTGATTTTATCAGCATACTTTAGGTGAGCTACAGGATCCTATAGGTAGGATATCCAGGTATAGGCAATTGAAACTGATTTTCATCCTTTAATCCATATAGGCATGCTTTCTAGGCGAGCAAATTAGTGGTAATGACAGCAATAGCAACTAATTTGATTACAGTCCTATAGGCATGATATCTACGTGAATATTGTAAAGAGCGGGTATTTATTACTCAATGTAATCCTATAGGCATGGTATCTAACATGAAGCAATTTGAATGAATAATTACTATACTGCAGTATAATAGGCAGTCAAAAATGTGTGAAAATGAACATGTGCACAGGTGAGATTATTTGTGTCCTATAAACATGTTATCTAACAAAACACATAGAAGCAAAGCATGTTGAACAAATTAAACACCCAGATCCTATAGAAAGGATTTCTACTCTTTTATACAAACATTAGAATAGACTTATTTTCCCAATTTTACTAATACCCCAATTGTTATTACAGAATTATTACATACCCAGTAATGAAATAAATTACAAAAATGGTACAAATAACTATAGTGGGCCTAAGACAGCCCAAAGTATACCTAGCCTAGTCAGGCCTTCAATTTCGTATCCATACAGGTTTCACCATAGCCCAGAAACCTCAAGAGCACTCGAACCAAACCTAGTAGCCATAGTTGATCAAAGGATCTAGAAAATAATCATTTACACAAGCCAATTGGCTTATTCAGTAGGCATAGAGAGTGACAGAATTGAGCAGTCAAGAGGAGAGTGGCCAAGAACCTTAGGCCATAGTGTGTTAGAGTTCACAAGGGTCTCAAAGTGGACCCCGATCAGTGCTCACACTAGGGAGGTTAATAGAGAAGTTTAGAGGGCCTTGGTTTTTTAGCAGGCCAAGAATTAGAAGTTTAGAACACGGAAGCAACCAAAAATAGTATTAAAGTAACAAGGTTTAGAAAAACATTTACATTTTTAGAAACAAACATTACAAAGTGACCACATAATGGTCATATCAATACACACATTGGGGGGGGGGGGGGGGGGGGGGGGGGCATATTTATTACATGCTGATAAACAAGGGAATACCAGGTCAGCTAACTAGTACCAAATTAACAAGTTCAACTTCAAGGATCAAATTATGCTAAACCCAGGGATTAATAGTACAACGTATACTTTATGAAACAAACAGAATCAGATATCACAGAGGGCCCCAGTCAAGAAAAACTAGTCTAAAGGATAACCGATTGTTAGGGGTATAGAACTGGGTAGGGCAAGAACACAATAAGTGACAAACATAGTCATAGGAACAAATTATAACTAGAGTGAAAGTTTAAACAAATTAGGGCATACTAATAACATAAAATAATCACTACAGAAATTAAAAATCGGGCAGGAAATATGGATTAGGTCATCTAATCAAGGCAAACACTCAAATTATCAATACATTAAGCTAAACATGCTTCAAACTTTCCAAATTGCCTAAGTTAGATACACAAACATCTTTAGGGCTAACAATTTATAAGCAGAATCACACCTGAAGAGAGTCAAGGGAACACATTAAATCATGCAATTTCAAAAAAAACAACATAGATATGCTAGATAAGAATATAACAGAATAAACCTGGCCAAGGTTGAGAACTAACTAGTTATTACTCAACAAACAAGAAAAGAACAGCAATCAGGACCTAAAATCTCATATGCATCAAGTTCTCAAGGGTTTCAGGAACCCAGACAGTGCTCAAACCCAAGAAAGGTCGGAAAGTAGGAAATCCGGTGGCCTTAGCTTTCAGCCGGCCAAAACCCAAACAGAACAAAATAATAAGTGAACACAGAGTAAAAGGCCCAATATTTTCAGTGAAAATTAGCGATTAAAGTCCTTCACTAGAGGGAATGAGGGAAGGGTTTATATAATAGTAAGAATCAAAGGGTAAAAGAGTTATCTAAGCAACAAACAAGGAAAATAAATATACAAATAGGTCTGAAAATCAATTTAAGAAATCTGTAAACCCTAGTTTTTAAGGGAAAATAAATATCAACAGAATATAAACAAAAAATGGACTCACAGTAGCATAGGATGAATATAGACAGAATAACACTCAAAAAGCAGGAATTTAAACCATTTTTGGTTCAATTTCGGAGAGATTTGCTTGCCATGTTTATGCAAGCCCTATAGGAGAATAGCCAGTACGAAAGAGGGGTCGAGTATCGTAAGTAATATCAATCAAATCCCATGTTTGATAGGATTAGGAGAAGAACTTGGGGGCGACGACTTTAGGCTTTCTAAAGGAGGGAGAAGGAAGATGAGAGAATATTAGGGTGGCGGATGAGAGGGAGTGATTAGGGTTTGGGGTGAGGGGATAATTAAAAGCATGGATTAAACAGGGGCCGTGATCTTGAGAGATCAACGACTAGGATTTAAAACATGAGCGGGGCAGGTTAATTATGGCGGGTCCGGTTGGGTTTTTGGGTTAAGGGGTTATTGGTTTGGGCTGGGGTTACTGGGGGTTTTGGACCATTTATTTGGTCCGAAATTGCTTAGAAATTGGGGCAAATTTTTAAATACTCCATATTTATTAAAAAATAATTTATAAAAGTGATTAACAAATAACAAAAATATCATTGGTGCACTAAAATGATTGAAAATAATAACTTAAAAATATAAAAATTCTGGCACAAATAATGTAATTATACATGAATACAGGGTATTATTGCAAAATAAAAGTGCAATTAGCCCTAAAAATACAGATGTAATTTTGGAAAATAAAGTAAAATATTTGAAGACATACATGTTGGTGTAAGTAATAAGTTTGGATTACTAAATCATCATAAAAATAAATCGAAGGATAATTATTGGATATTTATACAATAAAATGGTAGAGAGAAATTAATTTAAAGCTTTTAAAAATTATGAAAAATTATGACAATGTTTGTATAGGTTTATAAACTAAATGGTGATGCAAATATACTATTTTGAAAGTAATATTAATATATATATATATATATATATATATATATATATATAAGGGGGGAAATTGGGTATCAACAATCCTCCACTCTGATTTTCAATTGATACCTGTTATGGTCGTCATCCAAGTTACTGGCGGGTACTCTATCAAATTTTATTTCAGCTGTTGTGAAGCCAAATAGATTTGGGGGTTGAGTCATTCGCGTGAATGCTTGAAAAACCCAATCGTCCGCAACCGGGGGCTAATCCATCCTTTCCATTTGAAATCTCGACACGAACTCCCTGAGCATTTCATTATCTCTTTGCTTGACTTTAAAGAGGTCTGATTTTCTGGTCTCACCTTTGATGGCCCCAACATGAGCTTTTACGAAGGCATCCGCAATCATAGCAAACGAATCAATGGAATTAGGGGGCAAGTTGTGATACCATATTATTGCTCCTTTAGACAGGGTTTCCCCGAACCTTTTCAGTAGAAACCGACTCGATTTCGTCATCTTCCAAGTCATTTCCCTTGATATCACACGTGTAAGAGGTCACATGTTCATTCGAATAAACAAGTACAATTGTCTCAGAAATGCAAAGAAAAAACAGAAAAAGGAATGAGATAGGAGGTGACGCCAAGGCCTGCAGACGCCTGCATGACTACCTCAGTGTCGCCTGTGGACTGAAGGATACTCCCTCGATCAGTGTCCACCAGGTCCGGTACCATAATCTGCACAACATAAAGAAGTGCAGCTGTAGCATCAGTACAACCGACCCCATGTACTGAGTAAGTGCCGAGCCTAACCTCGGCGAAGTAGTGACGAGGCTAGGACACGACAATTAATAAACACCTGTGCAATTCAAGAATATATAACCGAAATAATGACAGGAAATAAACACTTAAGTATAAAATGAGGGAAAACATGTTGGGGACAAGGGGGAAACAATTACTGAAGTACAGAACAAAGCAACAGTCTAAGTATCAAAAATATCAACAGGAAGTAACCACATAGAACAAACAAGTGCACGACATCACCCTTCGTGCTTTTACTCTCATCCTCACCAAAACAATAATTAAATAAAAACAGCACGACATGATCCTTCGTGCTTTTAAATATCGTATCATGGAACGGCATCACCCTTCGTGTTTTTACTCTCATCCTCACAATGCAATAAATAAATACGCCGCATCACCCTTCGTGCTTTACACTCTTCCTCACCCAAACAATATCAAGAATAACAATTTGGCAAGGAAAATCAACAACATAAATCATAAATCACAACATCCCGGCAAGGGAACAATAACAAAATTATTACCGTCCCGGCAAGGGACACAACTATTGTCGCGCCCCCCTTTTTCCTCGCGGAGATCGGGTTCAGGACATTTGGGTTGAGGCAACTCTTTCCTTTTGGGAAAGGGGTTTGCATTTTTGGAGAGTCGCCACCTAACGATTTTAAGGGTGCGTTAGGGCACCTAGGGGTTCATTTACAACTACGTTACTAACCAGAGATAGGGTAAGGGCTTGAAATTATCCCAAGGGGAAGGTGTTAGGCACCCCTCAGGATCCACAAGTGTGGTTCCCGGCCAAATGGTTTTTGTGAATTTGTACAGTTTAACAAATAACAAGTAAAGGCTCAAGTAAGAGGGGATTTAAAGCATGCATGTGTTTGAAAATGATTATAGAACGGCTAAATTTTGAAAAGAGTTATAAACTAATATTTAAATAAAGGGATATCCTAGGTTTATAACAATATTGATCACATCAATGCAATACTCGATATGACACTCCTCGAAGAGGGGCTACACGTGGTATTAGCGCATCGGTCATCATATCCATATTCTACCCTTTCCCACTCCGTGAAGGTGTTTAAAGCGCGTGTTGGTCGCGAGCTCTATTGCGTGCTATTGCCCGTCCCTTCCTATCAGTCCCAGAGGAGGTTAGGACAACTATCCTAAAAGGGTAGGTACTAGGCAGACCCTCAAGTTTAAAGGGGTAAAATTCTAAGGCGACAAGCAAAGAACATGTAGGACTATAGTTAGTGGGAAACACATAGGAGCATATAAGAGGCTCAGATTTACCTCTGCAAATAATGCATATAGATAGCACGACTCAAACACATATAAGGGCAGTATTGTTAATTAAGATCCTAAGACATGGTGTCTAGGTGAATTCAGAGGATAAACAGACATGTAGTTTTGTTATTACTTGAAATCCCTAATCAGTTTGCCTACTGATTGAAAGAACCTGTTAGCATTAAGAAACACACACAAGAGAGAGACAAACTTCCAGTTTTAGAAATTTAATCCCCTAAGGCTTGCCTAGGCGGGGGACATTGTATAAGAATTATCAGAGAAATTGTTGCAGATTGTTACCTAAGCATGATGTTCTAGGTTGTTCAGAACACACACGTATTCCCAGTTGTTTTAGAGAGACCTGAATGAGGTTGTTTATACCTTTTATATGCATCAGTAATTAGAATAAGTGTAGTTGAGTGATTAGGACCCTATAACATGATATCTAATGCACAGGTAAGGCAGGATGATTTATATGCAGAATTCCTAAAGAACAGGTTATCTAAATGCACATCAGTCCAGTATTAATCATGGTTTCAGAAGATGCAAGCGTGACAGTTTACTTAATGCTATCCTAGAGACAGAATTTCTGAGTGTTTATGAGGCATGGTTATGGCATTATGAGACAGAATTGCATAAAGTACAAATTATTAATATCTGTATCCTAGAATAGGATTTCTAGGTTATATAACAGTAATGTCAAAGATGCTGGAAACAATATGCATGAGACCTAGGTACATGGTATCTAATGCATGATTTTGCACACATGGGCCCTAAACATGAGTTTTATTGCGCAAAAATAGGAAATGTAAACCTAAGCATGGTTTCTACCCTTTATAGCATACAAGTTATCCCTTTCCCTCTTTCACTATCCATCCCCAGAGTTGTTTACAAATTATTACAGGCCAAGGATTATGAATTACATAACCAAAAATAGAAAATAAGAAGTTATTCTATAGGGAGCCTTCAATTAGGCCCAAATCCTCCAAACCTCATTGCCATATGGTATTTCACAGCCTTTCATGATCCGGGTATGTCAAAGTTCCGTAAGGACCTCAAGGGCTCCCGGACAATGCTCACACCCAGACTTAGTGACCAAGAATTGAACATGTGCAGTGTGGAAGTACCAGCCTCAGTGTGTCAAAGTTCAGATGGAGCTCAGGGGTCCCAAAGCAGTGCTCACACTGAGGGGGAAGAACTTAAGAGTCTAGGAATAAAGTGAAGTGCAGGAGATAGGTTCGAAAAGGTTTTGACAAAAAACAGTACTGGATTGATTCAGTAAGTAAAGAAGTTTTCTGAAAAAGGTTTTGATCAGTAATGAAACAACTTGAATATAATGTAAACATCTTTGGAAAAACAGCAAACAACTCGAACAGGTCCAGCACATTCAAACATAGATTTCACTCAGGGACAGTGGGAATTGGGGACACATAGAAACAGATTAGGATACATATTAGCATTTAGAGAAGTTTTAGAGTGTCACCGACTAGTATTGAGTCTGAACAGTCACAAACACAGTTGGTCACCAAGAATTCATGTCAAGATCTAAACATAATCAGATTGGAGGGAGTGCTGGGAGAGGGTAGTACGTAATTACGCATAGGTTTAGGAAACTACATGTGTTCAAGATTACATGGAGACTAGGTAATATACAATGCAATTGTATTACACTAGGGATCACAGAAGACATAAGTAAGATGACATTGAAACACACAAGAGGGAGTACACATGTTGAGGCTAAATGGGATGGGTACTAAGAACTAAACAACAGAGTATACCAAATTAGTTGCAAGTAGGACAACAAAGCCATAAGTAAAAGAAGACCAGAAACAAGATGAATCGTAGTACCCAAAGAAACATATTGTTTTGGAGACTTTAAATATAAATTGGAAACATACCAGTTGAAGACAGCAAATACAGAGTAAGAAGTAAGCAAGTAGAATAACTAGTCTTGGCTTCCAGCCGACTAGTAACAACAAGCAATCAAGAGAGGAGCAATAGAATGTGTGTGAGTAAAAGAGAGTAGAACAAGGTATATGTTCGTGTCTTTTAATGAGAGAAAACCATGCATATATATAGTTTTGAAGACAAGTAGCAAATAAGGTGGGAATCAAAATTAACCAGTAATTAAGGGACTGAGTATCAATTGGTACACGATCAGTATAGGTGTCCCTTAATTGGAGGAATCAAGTTCAAACGGTATTATCAGACAGCAAATAAGGAAAGGTACCATATGTATCTTAGAGGAATATTAAAAATATTGTAAAATCAACATAAGTATCCCTTAATTGAAGGGGTTAAGTTCACACGGTTAGTAGGCAAATAGCAAATAAGGAAAGTTCCCATATGTGACATGCATATAACATATAAGGAAATAATTTCAACCCAGTACAAGCATACAATAGAGGCTAGGTTCACCAGATTCTAATTAAGAGAATAGGAATCAATTAACAACAAAGTAATCATGTAACAAGGTAAGAAATAAACTAAGGTCGGAAATTAGTTAAAGTATCACATAGGAAATCAACAAGGTTTTCAAATCACAAGGAATCAGGGATTCAAATAATAGAGAATAATACTGATTACTCTAAACTTCTATATGAACGAATGGACATAATATAAGCAAAGGAATAAGTCAGGGACCCTAGTAGTGAAGACATATGAAATTAGGGATTCACATAAATTTATAGGATAAACAGTAATGTAAGCAAAGAAAATCAGAGACATAGATGAACAACACAGGGTAAAACATCATAAAGTTCATGAAACGCAAACACATATGCAAACATTATCAAAGACAAAGTCGGGGACTTAGGGTTTAGGTCTGAAATTAGGGTTTTCAACGCAACAATCCAGATAAGATAGAAAAACTTAAATAAATCGTTAAAACACAGTAGAGACCCTAGGATCATACTGAGAAGTCATAAAAAATTGTTTGAAAGGGGTCATGAAACCCTAGTTTGAAAACGAAGAACCATTTTAGAGAAAATCAGAGAATCTTTGAGGAAAACAACGAAATAGCTCAAAACATACACAGATCTATCATAGATCTAAAGAATCGGAGAGTTTTAAGAGTTAGAGTTTTAAAGAGAACCCAGAAAGATAAGAAAACCTCAAAACGTTACTGGTTTAAACCCCAAAAGTCATAGATCTTACTCGAACGGCCGGAGGTGGCCTGAGAATGGTGAGCACATGCCCAGGGGAGTAGGAGAGTGAACCCAGGTCTCTTGAAGACCTTAGGGATAGCAACACCGGTCGTAAAGGAACCATAGGAGGCAGGAGGGTGGTGAGGATTCCATTGTCTCCAGTGGAGAGGTAGCCGAAGAAGACGAAGGGCCTCATCAGAGGCGGAGAGGAGACTGGAAGTCTCTAGAGAGTTAGAGAGATAGAGAGATGAGAGACCGAGTGAATGAGGGGTCCGGGGGGGGGGGGGGGGTCACCTAGGTTTTTTGGAACCACTAATTNCGGGGGGGGGGGGGTAGTCACCTAGGTCTTTTGGTAACACTAATCTGGGCCGTTGATTTAAATTGATCAACGGCTCATATTGGTCGCGGGGTTGGGCCGGGTAGGAATTTGGTTTGGGGTGAATTTAATCAGATGGGTTGGGGTATAGGGTCCAATTTAGGCTACAATTTAAAATTAAAAGTGGCCAATTGTTAAATACCCATTAAAATTAGATAAAATAATTAGTAAAATAGATAATGATTATATAAAATGAAATTAATGCTAAGTAAAATGAAATTAAGGTAATTAGTTAATATTAAAAATTTAAAATGCCAAATTATTGATTTAAACGGTATAAAATGTTTAATTGGACCGTAATTGTAAAATCACTGTAATTAAAGCTAAATAATGCCAAATTGGCTAATTTACGAAATAATTAAATCCCAATAGGATTAAAATACTGTATTGAGCTGGGAAATATTTAAAAATTATCTGTAATACAATTTATGTATAATTATTGAAATAAAATACTGAATAAATTGGAAAAGAAATTAATAAAATATGGAAAATTATGGAAAAAATGCCAGTTATTATAAAAAGCGATTTTGAAGGCATATATGCATATTTTAAAATGATTTGAGAAAATATTAGGTATCAACAACTATAACCAATCTCGCACAAGGGTATAACTTAACGAAATAATTCTTAACCGAACAATTAATCAACAGTGTTCACAACCAAGTATTTCCAACAATTGCATAACCTCCAAAATGAAAACTACTTCATAACACAGTAAATATCGAAGAAAAACTCATATATCATAAAAACTGACTCACGGGCATGCTTGACAACAATGCATAGGTACTCGTCACTTCACCTATACATTGAACATGGAATAAACAAGTAGCACACATGACTCAACACATATTCCCTCAAACAAAGGTTAGGCCAAACACTTACTTCGACTACAAGGATCCAAATCAAGCCTCTAGCACCGATTTTCCTTTCGAACCCGACTCCAAATCAATTGTATCTAGACATCAATAAATGCTTAACAATTCAATTCCAATGCTTAATTATAGGTTTCCCAACATTCTTCTCAAATTTCCAAAAATCGACCCGGTGCCCACTTGGTCAAAACACGAAGTTCGGACCAAAACCCGATCACCCATTCTCCCACGAGCCCGAGTATATAATTTATTTTGAAATCCAACCCCAAATTGAGGTCAAATTCCCAAGTAATAAAAAAACCCTAACTCTACCCAAACCCCCAATTTTCTACCTTTAATTCCATGTTTTTAGGCCTAAAATCTAACGGACGTTGATAAATATTGAAGAAAACGAGGTTAGGATTACTTACCTATGAAGTTATGGTGAAGAAGTTCTTCAAAAATCGCCCAAGAGGTGTGGAGAAGAAGAGGTTTATGAAAAATGGTGAAGAATCCCGTAACTATTCTGTTTTTGGACTTTAAAATAACTGGGCGGTTTTGGTCTATCGATCGCGGAGGAAGGATTGCGATCGCATGGTGGACTGGACTCCCTACAATACGCGATCGCGAATGGGAGAGTGCGATCACACAATAGCCCTGACCCTACTCTCTGTGACCGCGTGGAATGAAATGCAGTCGCATAGAACAACTCCCCCCCCCCCCAGCTATCCTGCCCTCCTATGCGATCGCAACTACACCTATGCGATCGCATAGTGTAACAAACTCTTCCCCCTACGCTGTGCAATGCGATCGCGAATATACTTATGTGATCGCATAGTATTAGACACCAGACACCAGCAAAATGAACTTACACCAGATTTTTCTATGTTTTTGCACCTCGACACCTACCCGAAATTCACCCGAGCCATCGGGGCTCAAAACCAAATATGCACACAACCTCAAAAATATCCTATGGACTTATTCGTGTAATCAAATCACTAAAATAACATCATAAACATCGAATTAAACCCCTAAATCAATGAAATTTCTTAAAACTTCTTTTTTTGCATTTAAGGTCTGAATCACGTCAAACGAAGTCCGTTTCTTACCAAACTTTACAGACATAACAAATATATTATATTGGACCTGTACCGGGCTCCGGAACCATAATACGGGCCCGATACCTCGGGTTTCACATATAATTTTATTTTCAAAAACCTTTATATTTTTCAGAAAATAATTTTTTTAAAAAAATCATTTCTCGGATTTGGGACCTCGGAATTCGATTCCGGGCATACGCCCAAGTCCCATATTTTCCTACGGACCCTCCGGGACCGTCAAATCATGGATCCGGGTCCGTTTACCAAAAAATGTTGACCGAAATCAACTTTATTCAATTTTCAACATCGAAATTATTGTTTTTATCAGTTTTTCACATAAAGGCTTCCCGGCTACACGTCCGGGCGGCGCACGCAATCAAGGTGAGATAAAAGGAGGCCTTCATAGCATCGGAACACAGATTTAGCTAGAACTACACGGGATGACCTTATGGGTCATCACAGTGTGTTTGCCCGAGCCCTGATAAAAGGAGTTCTTCGCTCTGACTTTGATACATTACGGTTACGTTCGTACTCTGTTCCGCTCACCGGGAAGCCGAGTCATGCAGCGGGCTCGATTTTACCCGTATACAGTAGGTTTGATAACCAATTCATAGAATTTGAATTGATAAATGCTCAAATTGTAATAGTTGTTAGCTTGAGTTTTTCTGGGTTTAGTTAAACTTAGTTTTGTTCATAATCTATGGCCGCCTTAAAAGAATGGCTATTTATCAATTACATTTCAAATAGCGGCTAAATATTCATAAGCCATGCCAAAACCGACCATCCCACATATATTCAGTAGAAATGACACTAGATAGCCACTCGAAAGGGCCGATATTTAATAATTAGTCAATGTGTCATGAATTGCCGTTTTCTAGTTCAATTTTCTGGACAAAATATTCTAACCTGAAATTTAAATTTTTAGTTCAAGTTGCACTTCCACAGCCCCATGCAATCACTTCTCTCAAACGAAAGGAGAAATCTCCAAGTATTACACATTGGAGATGAATATTCCAAGTATATCCTTGCTCTATTAGTTGGTGCTTATAAATTAGCTTTCTGACCTTCTGGAAACATCTAAGTTCCTATATAATTTTAAAAAAACATAAAAATAGGGGAAATAGTTGTTCTAGTTAGTTTTTCTAAATGAAAGGGATGAGATATGAGTCCATGAGAAAAGAACATATTCATAAACTTCCTTTAAGTATTGACGATTTTAGTCTTTAGAATTAAATTCGAAAATTATTCATATTCAAAATAGGTAAATGGATAAATTATTAGGAATAATAGAACATCTTTAAAATTTTCTAATTTAAACCTTTCGGATAATTTTTCTTGATATAATCCAGTTTCTGTTTATATTAAACATTAAGAGAACTCCCTAATAACCACCTATACTTATCTTTATAGGTGTTCCTGAGCCGAGAGTCTATTGGAAACAACCTTCTTATCCTCACAAAGTAGGGATAAGGTCTGCATACACATTAGCCTCTCCAGACTCCACGATGTGGGATAATACTGGGTATGTTGTTGTTGTTGTTGTTGTCTTTACGGCGACATGATTGTTTAAATAATTTTTACAACGATAGTGCACAGAATCTAAACCACCACATTGTATTTCCAATAGAAGAAAAGCTGATGTTGGCTCTATTTGAGCTAATGAATCGAGATACATTTGCCCTTCAATCATTTGTATGCCACACTTTGCTTAATTATATAATGATGAGCAAATAGTAAAGGAAAAAGAAGAGAGAATGGTCTTCAGCACATGAATGCAACAACTCTTGAGTCCATTCTCTTCTTCCTTTATTTGGATATGTCATTTGTATTCCAAAATCATGTTGTTTTCTGGTGCCAAACCAACACAAGCTCTCAATATGTTCTCAAGCATTGCCCTTTGCTTTGACAGAGCATTCACCACTGGTGTACCTGGTGGTACCTGTTTTCCAATAATCAACGGATTACAAGCAAATATCTAAAAATACGAGTGCGGATCTAGAGGTCGGATCCTTCATGATCTAAATTTTAAGATTGGGAGGGTATGGATCCAGGCACGAATAAGGATGCCGAAATTCGACTAAACATAATTCAAGTATCTAAAAATAAAGTTATAAAGATATATCTAAATTACGAGACATTATATGAAAAATTAAAAGGTATTCTAAGTAGAAAAGAATATTGATCAAGAGGAGAATCCAAGAAGGAGATAAAAGGAAAATGATCGAAATAAAAATTTCTATCTACAAGGTATTAAAGTTTTCTTCAATTTTACCCTACTTTTGTTTGGATTTCAAATATCATTGTATCTATCCCGAATTTCCCAGTCGATTTTGGTCAAAGTACCCAAAGTCGGTTGACCAGATCTTGTAAGGATCCCACACCCATATCCACACCTACATCGTATCGACAGGGGTGCAGCACTGAAAGTGAAAAGTTCGAGCAACATAGTTGCTCCATTTAAGCTCATCGCTGTCCAATATTGTCTTTTAGTCTATGTACATATGATGTGTGCCACATTTCTATGTTTATCTGTGGACCACAGATAGTTCTGGTCATTCATTTAATAAGATGAAAGAATCCAACAATGTCATATCAGCTATAGACCTAGCACATGCTCTGACCCAATTATCGATCAATTATTCACTCTTCCTACTTCTTCACTAGAGCACTGATAATCTATGTTGCTCGGACTCTTCGAAAATGTTACCGGGTGCATGTCGGATCCTTCAAATATAGTATATTTTTGGAGGATCTGACACGGGTGCGGCATCATTTTGGAGAGTCCCCGCAACATAGCTGATAATTGCACATTGTTTACATTTAAGTCAGTTTTAACCGAAGGAAAATAAACTGTCACAGAAACTTTACCAGAGGAGCTTTAGTGAGGTAGCTGAGTATAGTAGCAACAGGATGGAAAGAGTGAAACTTCCCCTGAAAACAGAATCACTTCTCATCAGAATTCTCACAACATTGTTAGTGCAAAAACATTGAATTCAGATATAAAGTAACTGACCTCTCCTTCAGCTTTGAGCTGAATGCGCGTGCTGAGTTCGGCGAGGAGGACTAAGTCCAAGATAATTGGAGCAGCCAAAAGAGAATCCTCACAAGTGTTGTGCAAAACTATAGTGTTCTTTCCACCCATGAAAATCTCTGATGTGTACTCATCCATTGCCCTCTTACTATCTCCAACATATGGGACATACTGATTGAATCCGAAATCCAAGCATTAGCTATGAGAAATTAATATGCATGTTTGTGTACATTAACTAGAGCTTTCTCGCGTTATATTATTACCTTGATCACAACAACATGGTCAGGATGCTCGCCAGCTTCATAGAGAATAGCGTTACTGGAAACCATGTCATCGACAACATTGCTTTTTGAGATCTCCTTAGATCGGAAAGTTTGAGGAGCAGAAAGATTCATTCCATCGTTATTACCCAAGTGATTGTAGCTCACAATTGATGTTGGCTGTAATAAAAACACCACGAGTTTTAGCACGATTATGTTATTGCTTCTACTATACTACTACTACTACACCTCTATTCCAAACAAGTCGGGGTCTGTTATATGAATCCTCACGTTCTCCATTTAAATTCATCCATGCCAACAATATTATATCATCGCTCAATAGCTTCGAATTATATATGTATTCATGTGTATAATGTGATTCAACATTTCAAAACTCTTTGAAATGAACAGCAAAAGTCATACCTTAATACCAGCTCCAACTAGGAAATCAACCAGCACTGACTTCATCTTGGTTTGACCACTCTTAAAGTCATCACCACCAATCAAAGTGTTCCTCTTTATGGCCAAATCAATAAGACCTGAGAAATAGTATCAGCAAATAAAATAGTTACTATAGAAGCTAAACTACAACTGGTTTTCCAAAGCAATAACAGTAACAAGATCAGTGTAAGCCCGCAAGTGGGGTCTGGGGAGGATAGTGTGTACGCAGACATTGCCCCATAGACCCCCGACTCAAGAAAGACGAAAAAGAAAGGTGGTTTTCCAAAGCAATTATATACAATTTTAATAACTCGTTGTGTATATGTAATCGAGATCCCAGACCTGGTACAAATGTGTTTTGTGGGCTTCCATTGATGAAAGGCACATTTTCAAGAACACAAGCAATAGCATACAATGTAGAAGGAGATATTTCAGCCTCATTTCTATCGACAGCAGCCAAAAGGTTTTCCATTGTGTCATTAAGTCCAACAATCACATTGCTGTATCTTTCTGTGTTGGCAGTCCACAGCACCACTATCTTGTCTACCTTATTCTTTTCCTTGAATTCCCTAAATTACCACACAAACATGTTATTTACACTCTAAACTTGATAGAAAAGGGACAACTCTGTTTAAGACTAAAGACAATTAATCAGATCATAGCTTTTACCTAATATCTTTAACAATTTGATCAACTTGTTCTTTCTTGGTTCCTTTGATCACGTTGTTGGCACGTGATTCTTGGTTAGCAGCAATGAAGTCAGGATCATAGATACCGGGAAGAGGGACCATTGATTCCATGTATGGCCTCAGCTGGTTTTGCAGATCAATGTCGAAAACCTTAGCCCTGACCATAGCATCTGCCAAATTCATGTTGCTAATGTCCCATCCTCCAAATACTACATCATCTGGATTAACCTATTTCATCATCACATAAAATGTATTAGTGTGAATCTAACTTCACGTCACTTAAACGGTAATTATAGGTACACAAAGGCAGATCTAGGATTTGAACTATATGAGTTCGAATTCAAAATTCTATCTCAATCTATTTATTTTATTGCATTCAGAATCTATTATTCACACTCATTTAGTAGGGTTTTTTAACCTATATACAGGGTATGACGTGAAGAGGAGCCTTGGCGTAACCCGGTAAAGTTGCTGCCGTGTGATCAGGAGGTCACGAGTTCAAGCCGTGGAAACAGCCTCTTGTAGAAATGCTGGGTAAGACTGCGTACAATAGACCCTTATGGTCCGGCCCTTTCCCGGACCCCTCGCATAACAGGAGCTTAGTGCACCGAGCTGCCCTATACAGGGTGTGAGCCAAAACTACTGGGGCCAGATGAACCCAACCTTATACATTGCATCCGATCGTGCAGATAACTACACATAATAAGCGGAATTTAATTGAAAATAAGACGAGTAACCTTCTATGACATGATAAATTACATTGATATATAGTGTTTGAAGTTCATTAAGCTGTCAGTGCATATAAGTTAAATCATATTAATATTACAAAGCCACATAAAATAAGTTACTTCACTAAAGACAATCAACAAAAATCAAGGAAAGTACCAAGGGAAGGAGGCTCTTGAAAGGGGCATAGATCTCTTCTCCATTGAAAGATCCAACTCTAATTGTTGATGCCTGAGTAAGAGACCCAAAGTAATTGGCTTGTTGCACCTTCTCTTTTGTTGCCCATGAAATTCCTCTACAAATATTCCCCCAAACAAAAAAGCAAAATTCATATTATTTAGAATCCAAAAATGATATGTTTAAAAACTAGTCTTAAATCTTACTACTTCATAGTGACATACATTATAAAATCAACACAACATACCCAGCATTATCTCACACCGTGAGGTTTGGGGAGGATAGTGTGTACGCATACCTTACCCCTACCTTGTGAGGATAGAGAGACTGTTTCCCATAGACTCTCGGCTCAGGAAAGCATAAGCGCCACAATAATGAAAAATATAGACAAGAAGGGACAATACCGAACAACCATACAAAAGCAGAATAGAAACAACAAGACAGTAAAAAAATTGATAATATAAAAATTGACAAATAGACATGAAATTAGAAAGAAACTCACTCTTTATTAGCAATAACACCTCCTGTCAAAGTTGACCCATTGTTTCCTCCCCATCCAACAAGCATAACCCTATAAGGAAAAAAAATCAACACATTAATGTTAACATGAAATAACAAACACTAAAAAAATACACAATTTTTATTTTCCAAATCAAGGGTCATTTTTATTTATGACGTTCGGACAAGGTTGCACGCATCTCGACTGTTTTGTGCTACCTACAGAGACAGAGCTAAGGTTTGAAATTTATGAGTTCATGGTTCTAAATTAATAATTCGTACATATTAACGAATTTTTTAACACAAATACATAGTATGGACCAAAGCTAGCGGATTCAGCCAAACTCATAGGTTCTACTCTCCCTCCGCCCCCGGCTACTTACCACCATCACATATACCAAATAACTCTGTATTGAAAGATAAAAGATGAAAATCAATGAGAAACATACCCTAATTTGGGAACATTGATATCAGTTTTGAACTCATATTTGACAGTTTTTGGCTTGACAGTCCATTGATAAGAGCCATTTTTCTCTTCATGAACAAGCTCCGTGGTTTGATAATCATACACAGAGTGAATCTCATTTTCTGTGTATTTCACATTTGGGCTTTCAACCTTAAAATTCTCAATAAACATATTGTCAAAACACCTGATCAGAACAAATCTAAAGAAATTTTCAATAAAGAAAACAAGAAAAGAGAACAATCCTATTTGCACTCATATGTTGCTGCCATGGAAGTATATATATAGACAAATAGAAAATACAAGTGGCACTTTGTTAGTGGAGTCCCACTATATAATACATGCTAAGTGGTTATAAGGCATAAAGTGAAGCTTAGCCATGCAAAATATTTGAAAAACCTAGATCCTTCTACACTTTTATTATTATTTTTATTTAAGTTTTAACACTTATGGTGTAAAAAAAATTGAAAAATCATATTTATAACAAAATTCTTGGTAAAACTTTAATTTTTATTGGCCTAGCACACTCATATAAGGGGTGCTAGTTAATTAACAATTAGTTGTCCCGTTAGATTTACACTGTAGGCTCTAGTGTTGTTTATATAAACATCACTATGGGTTTCAGGAGACTAACATGTTCAACGAGAGAACGGCTAGGGCTTGTACTCTGCATCCAAAATTAGGATGATTAGACTGTGAAAATAGGGGGTCCATCTGCCACGTGAGGATTCACGACGATCAGTAATTCAAGTTGGTTGCAGATGTTCCACTTTCGCTAAGAAGACATACTACTGTAAGTCCCTTTACTTGTTTTATTACGATAATTGATTTAAGTTATATACATTGATAGTGCAACGAATTTTATATACCATTAGTGGAATTCAACATTATATAGCATGTTACTTACAATTTAATTCTAGGTTTCTAACTATGACCCCATAATACTTAAACTCGTAATTACAGGTAAATCTCCATAATAGACATTTTATCAAATATTAATCTTTTTTATTTTTTATTTGTAATTTTATGGAAGTGAGAGACATGTGGGCTAGGCTTCTCGCGTGGCCTAATGATGCAAAGTTGATCTTAAGGACTTTCCATATTGGGCTGCGGCAGGTATTAGAGAGTTTAATTGGTGTTTTTAACAATTAATAAAATTAAAAATGACCAAATTGTCATCATTTTATACTCAAATCTGACTTTAATTATGGTCACTCACGTGCATAACATGGATTTGGATTCGTTGATTCATTATTTGAAGAGCACAATCAGTACAAAACCATAAAAAATAGCAAGTGTGTGGCCTTTTTTTATTGTTTCGAAATTGATCTACCTCTTTAATCAGCAAGTGGACTATATTAATATTTGTTTCCTTGCATAGTTTTATTTTATAATAATGGTGGTCAGGACCAGCTCCAGAGCAACTTAATTATTCCACTAGATTTTTTCACTAGTATATATATCGGGTATTTCTATGATCAAAACTTAGACGAATAAAAAGAAATTACTTTAATTTGAAGTTCAGACTTTATGATTCTTCAACTTTATTGACCACTAGACAAATTCTTTGGTTCTTGTATGTTATTATTGTTTTCATTTTGAATTACATTTCTTTCCTTTTTTTTAGAGCCAGAATAATCAAAAAATTCTTTCCAATAATATTCTGAAAAACGAATATCTACACTTGCAACAATAATATAGTAACATACCCAATATATTTTTCACACGTGTGGTTTGGGATGGTAATGTATTTGAGTAGTGGAGTCAGGAATTTTACTAAGGGATATCAAAATATAAGAATTTAAATACACCGTAAAATCAAAGGAAGTTAATGTATAGTAAATATACATAAAATAAAAATAAATTATCTAGCAATACAGTGTAATTTTCCGGCGAAGGGGTATAGATTGACACCTCACAGTTAAATGTGGCTCCGCTACTGATGTACACATAGACTTTACCCGTATTTTATACAGGTAAAAAGGCTGTTTCCAATTGACCCTCGGCTCGAACAAACACACTCACAAAATCTTTAAAATAGACTATAAAGGTTAGGAAACTGTCAGATGAGAAGGTACTGGAAACAATAAGGTGACTATGTGGTCTTACATCCTTTGTGGGCTTCGACCCACACACTTGGCAGATTTGTGATGGATCTTGCTTCATCTTTTTGGGCTTTCATAAATCATGTGACCTGTGGTGGGCCCAACATTACTACTTTAGCCCCTTCACACACAAGTACAAAAAAAAGGAGAAGGAAAAATAGAAATCTTCTTTCACTTGAATGAAGTTTGTGTGGGATTAATTTCTGTTTTTAAATCATGGTTTGAGACATTTTAGAAAAAGGGTTATCCAATGTTAAGAGTGTAATCTGGATTAACTGAGACCAATAAATTTATATCGGTTCCATAGGACGAGTATAGAGATAGTAGAGAGTAGTTCTCATGTTGTGGCCCATGAAAACCTAAAGAACAAGCACAACATAATGCAGTGACGGGGAAGTGCACAGTTAGACACCAAGTAATGATGTAGTCAGTGTATAAAATGTATTTACTATTTAGTCATTTAATAAACCTTTGTCCGCCCGGACAAAAATATCCTTATGCTAGACATTGTGTCCTTAACTTTATGAGTGTTGTGTAAACGTTAAGGACAAAATGTCCTGAATTAGCACCTTCTACTTAAACTTTAGGAAATCATGTCTTTAACTTCATATATGTAGTGTAAATTTAAGGACATGGTGTCCTTAACTTCATGAGTGTTGTGTAAATATTAAGGACATAGTGTCCTTAACTTCATGAATGTCGTTTAAATAATAAGGACAACTTGTCCTGTATTCGCACCTTCTGTTGTTAAACTTTAGGACATCATGTCCTTAACTTCATATGTGCAGCGTAAATGTTAAGGACATAGTGTACTTAACTTCATGAGTGTTGTGTAAATATTGACATGGTTCGCTTAATGTCCAGAAGTTAAGGACATTTTACAGTTGTCCTCAATATTAGATTCCTAGTTCAGTATTTCAGGACGTTTAGATAACATTTACTTGTTTCACTTAATGTCCAGAAGTTAAGGACATTTCAGAAACTTTTGTCCTTAATATTAGATTCCTAATTCAATATTTCAGAACGTTTAGAAAATTATGTCCTAATGTTTACTTGTTTCGTTTAATGTCCAGAAGTTAAGGACATTTCAAAAATTGAATTTGATTCTCGTTTAATCCCCACAAAACAAACTCACGTAAGGAATACAACTTCCCGATAGCAGTACAAACAAATCCCATTAGCTAATTCGATTTAATTTTCACGAAATCAACAGAGCCCAGGTGGTCGTCTTCTCAAAAATCGACTTCGCAAATTTTCGACATACCCTACCAAATTAGATCACAAATGGTCCAAGTCTGTAGAATCAACTCACAAAGGTGTTTCCCAACAAATATTTTGAACACTCAATTGATTTTGAATACCCAAAATTTCAGAGAAGAAACGAGAGCTTAAGTGCTGGAGAGAAGCGATGGTTTTGAGATTTTGATAATGAAAAAGGGTTGAAAAGAAAAGAGATGAAGAAAGGATAAAAATGCCTATTCATATTAATTATAACAAAGTAGTGCTATAAATGCTCAGCATTGAAATTGCTGGTCAAATACTAAATAGCATCTTAAAAATTGGTCACCCCACACCATTTCCCCTACAACGATGACGTAGAACGGGTCGGTTTATTACCTTTGTGCGTGTATGGCTGATTTACGGACTTGGCCCGGAGCATTGGGCTAAACTAGGGTCTATGTCAATTACAAGGACAAAAGTAGATTAAAATTTTTATCAAAGCCGGGGAATTTCTTCGATCTTCAAAAAGATGACTTTGTAAGTTTCAGTATGAGTAATGATATTGATAGGGAATCATTCAACTAGGGATTCCTTGACTAAGCGAGCCCTCTAATCCTGAGCTACGATAGCTTGTTGCTCTCTTATTTTAGTTCAAAACAATTAATCTCTTGTTTTATAGATTTGCTATAAAATTTAAATATAACTATGAATAGTAAATTTGCTGAAAGTATAATTATTACGAATAATAAATATAGTATAAATATTTGATATATCACGTATTTACTAACATTTGATGTTTACACAAAATTAATTGTTACATGACATGTGTCTTGACTATTGCTTTTTGTCACTCATGTATTATTTGTAATGTGAATTTTTTTCTCAATTTATCATATATCCTTGGCGAAGCAATGCGGTTTGATGTAAAATATGGAGTGTGGATAAATTATTCTCGAATATTTCTTCTAGTACAGATAGGAAATTGGTGAAACTTATAGTGTTAATTCCTAGGTGATAAACAAATTCAGTGTTATCCAAGTTAATGAGAAATCGTCATCCTATTATAACGAGTATCATTGCAGGTTAATCTCATAAAATTCCACCAACGTATTGTAATTGAAATTATGATTATTATGTGAATTTTTTTATCCTCATCTCATTACGATTTTTTTTGTTTTTGTTTTAATTTATAAGTATGTCAAGGATAATTCTTTTAAGGCAGAATGACCTAAATGGCACTTATACTTGTGTCACTTTGTCATGTCGGTCCTCCTCCTCCTACTTTAAATTTTTTCATCCAAACATTTTAACTTGGTCAAATTTTGTATTTTAAACCCCTCTGACCATGTGTGTATCTCACTTACTTGACGTGGATGACACATCATATCCCACGTCATATTTTATATTTTATCTACTAAAAATACTTATTATATACTATTTCCTTAAGGAAAAAGAAAAAGAAAATTAATGTTTCCATCTCATCTCTCTTCTCTAAAATTCGCAGATTTCTTCTTCCTTTTCCATCTCATATCCCTTCTCCATTCTCATTTTGTATGCTTGCGTAGCTGGATTTGAGGCGATGTTCGCAACCAGAAGGGGGAGGGGAGAAAGAAGAAGTTGGGTTGGGTTATTTATTTTTTTTTGGAGGGGG
>ML257150.1:1691-30583 GCA_005239495.1 Nicotiana undulata | reverse complement strand
GAAAAAAATAGAAATTTGAAAATTACAAAAAAAGTATAAAAAAATTGTGCGGGAGTGGGGGTGGCCGGGGGAGGGAGGGGTGCAGAAAAAAGAAAGAAATTTTAAAATTACAAAAATAAAAGTAAAAATAATTTTTTTCTAGGGGTGGGTGGTGACGAAAAAAAAAATCTTTTTGTAGAGAGGGCACGGGGTGGGATTAGGTGGGTGGGTATGGGGTGGGTTGGTGAGGGTAAGGAATAGGGTGGGGAAAGTTGAGAAGGAGTTTTAGAAAATGTTTTCCCTTCTCTTGATAGGGAAAACATTTTCTTCCAATTGGAGGAAAATGAGTTGATGAGAAAAATATTTTCCAATATATTTAAGCCAACCAAACATGGAAAAATTGGAAAACATTTTCTGGAAAAAAAATACAACCCGTATAAATTGCATTAGAAAAAAAATACACTTATATAATATGGATTAACCCATTTTCAACCCGCCCATTTGACACCCAATCCGTTTTTTACCTCCATGAAATATGGACGGGTTGAGACCCAACCCATTTTTGCTTAACCATTTTTAACCCGCCCAAATCCAACCCAACCCGCCCATTTGCCACCACTAATCATCATTACCTAGAAAGCTCGCAAAATTTATTTTGCCGAATCATGTGATAACACGTGTTTGGCTCATTAAATGCAAGGAGGCGTGCATCTTTGTCATGAACCGTTCAGGAACTTTCCCGCCAAAGAAAGAGGTCTTTATCTTCTTTTCGGTAACACAAGATTTTATCACCGAAAATTATGAGGGCTATCTATATGGGATAAAGTTGGTGAATGACATGTGGATATTGGACGAGGTGACATGTGGAAGAAAAGACAAGTAAGATGTGAGTCGGTAAATAGCTGGAACCGGTTACGAACATGTAACCGGTGCTAAATAAGTTCCAAAGGAATTGGAGCCGGGATGAAGATCAGAAAGAAAGATTCCGGTTAGAAAAGAAAACATCCAATGATCAGTCATTACAAAGAGTCTTTGCATTTATACCCGACCGTCTTGCAGCCATCAAGAGGGGTTTTATTCATATTAAATAAGAGCTTGATTTGGGAATTTTGTCTCCCTGAATTAGGCTACAAATAGGGGAATTAGTATTCGTTATTGGATACGGAAAATCATTTGTACACTAAGGCAAAATCTATTCTTATTTTACTAACAACTTTTGTTTTCTATTATATATATTTTCTTAATATTGCTTTGGGAGGAGCTCATCTCGTAGTCAAGCTTAAACTCTACTCAAGTTTATTTAAACAATTTATCTCTGCCCTTAGTTATTTAATATTTTTGAATCAAATTAATTCACATATTTATAAACTGTTATAAACTACATTATTAATCCAATTGTACTATTTTATGGGTAACAAAATTATCTCCATCTTAATAATTCCAAGGAAACTCATATATTTAATTTACTTTATTACAATCGTAATACTTTAAATTCTTTGCTCAATAACAAGAATATGACGAAGTGATAATATAGATATTTACATGGTATATGCATATTTAAATTTTTCATATGGTACAAATATGAATCTTTAGAGTGGGATTAGCTGGAACGAGTACTTGGAGAGTTGGAGTATATTTCGTTGTATCATTAG
Organism: Nicotiana undulata; assembly: GCA_005239495.1. Lineage (NCBI taxonomy): Eukaryota > Viridiplantae > Streptophyta > Magnoliopsida > Solanales > Solanaceae > Nicotiana > Nicotiana undulata. The sequence continues at coordinate 28,952 of ML257150.1, read as the reverse complement.
CTGGATGAGTAGTTGGAATATATTTGTTGTGTTATGCTACTTCTTTAAAGATTCTCAATAGTGCATTAGTTGGAGTTTGTCCTAAATATAGATTTTAAGAGCACATAATATTTTTCTCAATTTTTTTAAACTTTTCATTTGTATATAGCTCATAAACTACGATACAACTATACAAGACACTAATTAACGACCGAAACATCTTATTATGTATTGAATATTTGGTTAATGCTTTATCTTGAGAAGTTACTTTTGCTCCTTTTATTCTTTCGCTAAGCTACTTCTTAACGATGGCATTTAGGTAGATCTAAATTTATATGTATTTTCACACTATTCGTGCGTATATCGATTGCTTTGTCCTAAGGGCTAAGACCGTCGTTTAAAGTCTACTTAAATTGTATTACTTCCTAGTATTGATTCTGATTCTCTAGAAAATATATGTTGACTTGCGACATATTTCAATCATTAATATTATTTTTGAAGGAATGATCTCATTTCTTATTATTTAATCTTATACTTTTATGAATGTTGCATACACTGAAAATATTTTAATCTACAGAATTATGATTTCCATAATCCTGGATCGTTATTGCATCACAAAAAATATTTGTTATTTTTTCGTGATGTTAGTTATATCCCAAAATCCATCTAGTCATGATGGCACATAACTCAACCCGCTAGGTAAACCAAATAACATTCAACACAACACACATGAGAATAAGAGTCAATGGGTAAAATAACTGAACTTCTATACAAACTCCCAAGGATTGATAGTACAAGTCATGAGCCACTAAAACTTAGATTTACAAAGCTGGTATGAAAATAAATACAACATTTGTTTGGATGAACAAAAACAAAATTTCAATCTAAACTACCAAGGACAAGTGGTAGCTATATCCAAACAACAGATACATCTACAATGCTAGCTTTCATCATCCACAACATCTGGTCCAACATTTACATGCAAGGTGCAGAAGTGTAGTATGAGTACAACCGACCTCATGTACTAAATAAGTAACAAACCTAACCTCAGGTTGAAAGCAGTGACGAGTCGGCAGAAGGTCAATGTCCAACAACAATAGCCAATAACAATTCATAATAATATAATGGAGACAGTAAAAGTAAATAAATTAAAAGATATCATGCTCCGCTCGTTCTTAGTTACGGAAAAGTAGACATGTTTTTCAAGTATAACTGTCAAAATCCAAATCTTACCGTTGAAATCAATTAAACATGAGTTTATCAAAAGAACCGTATTTTTCTCATTTTACAACATCAGATAAGGCTTTTCGTTAACCAGTTAGCATAAGGGAAATGCCTCTTTATGCCTACATGTCAATATATAGAAGAGAGGATAGGAGGCCGACCAAGGGCATTATGGTCATTTAAGAAATATAACTGCATTATTTGCTTGTACAGTAGGCTCAAAAGCTTGGTTGTAGCCTTGGTTTCCTAATGACCAAAAAAAACAAAAGCAACGTGGCCCTAAGCTATTGAATTCTTCGGGTGTAACGACCCAGCCGGTCGTTCCGTGATATTAGCCCTGTTTCCCCTGTTTCTGCTTTATCACGTATTGTATAACCTATTTATGTTATGTCGGGTTGGTTGGTTCGGGTTCGGAGTGGTCGTGGTGAGAAATGAGACACTTAGTCTCTTAAGTTGGCCTAATGGTTAGAAAAGTCAACCGAAAGTTGACTATTCAGTAAACGACCTCAGAATGTGGATTTTATGGCTCGGATAGCTTCGTTAGGTGATTTGTGACTTAGGAGTGTGTTCGTAATATTGTTGTGAGGTCCGGAGTAGAATTAGGCTTGAATTGGCGAAATTGAGTGTTTGGCAAATTCTGGTCGGCAGTGAAAAATTAGCTATCAGGGTCGGAATGGAATTCTGGAAGTTGGAACACGTTCGTAGTGTCATTTTGGATGTGTGTGCAAATATTTAGGTCATTCGGACGAGGTTTGGTTAGTTTCGGCATCGTTGGCGATTTTTGGAAGTTTGAAGGTCCTTAGGCTTAAATCATGGGTTGATTTGATGTTATTTTGGGTGTTTCGATGGTTCGACTAAGTTCGGGTGGTCATTTATGACTTGTTCGTATTTTTGGTTGAGGTCCTGGGGGACTCTGGATGAGTTCGGATAGCTATCAGGGAGTTTGAAAGTTTGAAAATGCAGTTGAAGTTGTTGGTTCTATTGTAACCGCAGGTGCGAGACCGCAGAAGTAGAGGAAGAGTCGCAGGTGCGGATTATGGCCTGGTGGAGGATTTGGTCGCAGATGCGGAAAGAGGACCGCACTTGTGAGCCCGCAGGTGCGGCTGGACGACTGCAGATGCAGAATTTGGCCCTTTAATGATTTTCCGCATGTGCGATGATAAGGACCGTAGGTGCGGTTTTCCTGGGCAGAAAGTATAAATATCAACCTTCGCGAATTTTGGGTTATTTCATCAACATCTTCATACGGTTTTGAGCCTGAGAGAGGGTTTTGAAGAGGGAAAACAAGAGAACTTCGTGGAGGTAAGATTTTTTGACTTAAAACTCATTTATGTGCTGTTATTTGACTGATTGGGGGTAAAATTTATGAAATTTTGTGACTAAGATTGAGGGATTAGGGCTTGAGATTCTAGACTTTGAATTGGGGATTTGAGGGGCCATTTGAGGTCTGATTTTGATGTTCTTGGTACGTATAGACTCGGGGAAGGATGAGGATTCTTGTGGTGTGATTTTTATCGAGTTCCGAGACGTGAGCCCAGTGAGCGCAGTTGACTATTATTTGGATCGGGCTGCACGCCGCATCAGTTATATTTATACATGGTACATGTTGAGTTAGAGTGCTGAATGTGAGCATTAACTTATGATAGTGGAGTCTCTAGTGATATGAGAGGCTAGCCCGAGAGGCCAATATTTATGAAACTATCATTTTAAATCCCTTTTTGCACTAAGCCTCCAATAAAACTGCTATAATATTGTTTTTACACGAAATTTTAATAGAGACTTGGGATTTTATGAAATGATCCAAAACGGGGATTTCCTGACTGGACTTAAATATTTTTCTGATGTTTATCACATGATTTTCTTATTGATTTTAAAATGCTCGTCACTGCACTCAAGTCTTTAGTTATGTTGTTACTTACTGAGTTGGCGTACTCACGTTACTCCCTGCACCATGTGTGCAGATCCAGGTACCGGGTCAGAGCGCTAGCTGATTTTCATTTGCTTTGGAGCTCGTTCGAGGATTGAGGTAGTTGTTCGGCGTCCACTGCATGCCCTTTTTCCCTCCTAGTCTATTTATTTTCTTATTTCCATACTTGTATTAGCAAAGAAATGGTATCATACTGTAGTACTCTTTAGATGCTCATGACGGTTGACTCCAGATGTTGGGGGTTGTATTTAGATCTTGATTAAATGTTTTTGTTTAACACGTTTAAAAGAAGAACCTTAATGGAATATGATAACTTATGTTTTAAACGGAAAGGTTTATTTGTCATTTGAGGTAGATTGGCTAGCCTAGTATCACAATAGGCGCCATCACGGCCAGTGTAGGTTTGGGGTCGTGACAAATTAGTATCAGATCCTATGTTACATAGTACTCACCGGTCATGAGCAGGTTTAGTAGAGTCTTGCGGATTGGTACGGAGACGTGTGTACTTATCTTCAAGAGGCTACAGAACCCTTAGGAAAATCTCACATTCTTGAATTCTGTCGTGCCATTCTGTTGATTCTAGAACTAAACTTCTATAGTTTCATTCTGTCACAAATGGTGAGGAAACGCGCTACCGATCAGGGTGACTAGACACTAGATAGACCAACGAAATGTCGAGTCTGTGGTAGAGGTAGGGGTGCAACCCGTGCAGCAGCCGAGGCAGTACCCATAGATCCGCCTACTGTTCACCGTAGATGTTCCAGCGGGACCGGCTCAGGCACCGGCAATGCCTATTGTGATTCCAAGTGTTCAGGAGACTCTAGCTCAGATTTTGACTGTATGCACTAGTCTTGCTCAGACAGTCGATGTTTCTACTACTACCGCTACTTCTCAGGACGGGGGAGGCACTCAGACTCCAGCTGCCCGGACACCTGAGCAGGTTACCCAGGGACTCCAGACACCGGGGGAAGCTCCAGCCCAGCCGGTTGTCTCAGCTCAGGATTTTGTGATCCCAGTTATGCCAGATGATGAGCAGCGCAGGTTGGAGAGATTTAGTAGACTTCAGCCTCCGACATTCAGTGGTGTTGAGGGAGAGGATGCCCAGGGTTTCTTGGACAAGTGTCAGAGGATGCTTCGTACTGCAGAGATAGTGGAGACTAGTGGGGTCTCGTTTGCTACCTTCCAGTTTTCAGGGGATGCTTTTACTTGGTGGGAGTCTTATGAGAGGCGTAGGACTGTTGGTGCATCACCCCTTACTTAGCAACAGTTCTCCTCTCTCTTCTTAGAGAAGTATGTTCCCCAGTCTCATAGTGAGGAGTTACGTAGACAGTGTGAGCGGCTGCATCAGGGTGAGTTGACAGTGACGCAGTATGAGATGAGGTTCTCAAAGCTTGCCCGACATGCTTCAGAGTTGGTCCCTACTGAGAGAGCGGGGATCAGGAGGTTCGTGGATGGCCTCACTTATCAGCTTCGCATTCTGATGACCAGAGAGAGAGTATCGGGTGCCACTTTTGAGCAGGTTTTGGATATTGCCCGGGATATTGAGGCGGTTCGCTGTCAGGAGCGAGATGAGAGGGAGGCCAAGAGGCCTCGTGGATCCGGTAGTTTCAGCGGTACTCCTTCCAGAGGGTAGTTTCAGCATGGTAGAGGCCGCTCATTTAGGCCTCCTCAACCAGTTCGCCCAGCTTATAGTGGTGCATCATCGGGGCAGGGTCCCCGTAGTTCTCATACGGGTCGTTCTTCATTCAGTGCTCTTGCATCCCAGAGTTCATCTCGAGCACCATCTGTTCAAGGTTCTTCTATGCATGGTTCTTCTAGTGGCTATCCTGGTGCCAGGGGTTCCCTCCAGTCCCCGTCTCCCGCACCAGGGAGTTGTTATGAGTGTGGGGAGTTCGGGCACATAAGGAGACAATGTCCTCGTCTTCTTGGGGGATCATCTCAGCCGAGGAGTCAGCCTTCGGCTTCAGCTCTAGTTACTTCACCACCCGCCCAGGCAGCTAAGGGTGGGGGTCAGACGGCTAAAGGCCGCCCTAGAGGGGGAGGTCGAGCAAGTAGAGGTCAAGCTCATATTTATGCACTCCCAGCCAGACCAGATGCTATGGCTTTAGATGCAGTGATTACAGGTATTGTCTCAGTCTGTCACCGAAATGCTTTGGTTTTATTTGATCCTGGTTCCACGTATTCTTATGTTTCATCACACTTTGCTCATTTTCTAGATATGCCCCATGAGTCTTTAGTTACATCTGTTCATGTGTCGACTCCGTTGGGCGATACTATTATTCTAGATCGTGTGTATCAGTCGTATGTGATATCTATTGGGGGTCTGGAGACCCGAGTGGATCTGTTATTGCTTAGCATGGTTGATTTTGATGTGATATTGGGAATGGATTGGCTATCTCCGTGTCACGTTGTTCTTGATTTTCACGCTAAGACTGTGACCTTAGCTATGCCAGGATTTCCGAGGGTAGAGTGGAGAGGTTCTATTGAGTATGTGCCTAGTAGGGTGATTTCCTACCTGAAGGCTCAGCGTATGGTGGGAAAAAGGTGTTTATCGTATTTGGCTTTTGTGAGGGATGTCAGTGTTGAGACTCCCACAATTGATTCTGTTCCTGTGGTCTGTGATTTTCCGGACTTGTTTCCTGCAGACCTGCCAGGCATGCCACTTGACAGGGACATCGATTTTGGTATTGATCGGGTGCCAGGCACTCAGCCTATTTCTATCCCACCTTATCGTATGGCACCAACGAAGTGAAGGAATTGAAAGAGCAGCTTTAGGAACTCCTAGATAAGGGGTTCATTCGGCCTAGTGTGTCACCTTAGGGTGCACCAGTGTTGTTTATGAAGAAAAAGGATGGTTCTATGCATATGTGTATTGATTATCGGCAGTTGAACAAGGTTAAAATCAAGAATAAGTATCATTTGCCTCGTATTGATGATTTGTTTGACCAGCTTCAGGGAGTCAGGGTGTTCTCTAAGATTGATTTGAGATCCGGGTATCATCAGCTGAAGATTCGGGATTCTGATAATCCCAAGACAGCTTTCAGGACTCGTTATGGTCATTATGAGTTTATGGTGATGTCCTTTGGGCTGACCAATGCCCCAACAGCGTTCATGCATTTGATGAACAACGTGTTTCAGTCGTATTTGGATTCCTTTGTTATTGTGTTCATTGATGACATCCTGGTATATTCTCGTAGCCAGGAGGAGCATGCTCAGCATTTTAGAGTTGTTTTACAGAGACTGAGAGGAGAAGCTTTATGCAAAGTTCTCCAAGTATGAGTTTTGGCTTTGCTCGTAGCTTTCTTGGGGCACGTGGTGTCTAGCGAGGGTATTCAGGTTGATCCGAATAAGATAGAGGCGGTACAGAGTTGGCACAAACCGTCCTCAACTACAGAGATTAGGAGCTTCCTTGGTTTGGCGGGGTATTATCATCGCTTTGTTAAGGGGTTTTCTTCTATTGCTTTGCCCTTGACCAAATTGACCCAGAAGGGTGCTCCGTTCAGGTGGTCGGACGAGTGTGAGGAGAGCTTTCAGAATCTCAAGGCAGCTTTGACCTCATATCCAGTGTTAGTATTTCCATCAGCTTCAGGTTCTTATACCGTGTATTGTGATGCCTCAGGGATAGGCATTAGTTGTGTTTTGATGCAGGAGGGTAGGGTGATTGCCTACGCCTCGCGCCAGTTGAAGACTCATGAGAAGAATTATCCCGTGCATGATCTCGAGCTAGCATCCATTGTTCACGCCTTGAAGATTTAGCGTCATTATTTGTATGGGGTACATTGTAAGGTTTTCACTAATCATCGTAGTCTGCAACATCTGTTTAAGCAGAAGGATGTGAATTTGCGTCAGACGAGGGGGTTGGAGCTTCTCAAGGACTATGATATCACTATTCTATACCATCCGTGGAAGGCCAATGTAGTGGCCGATGCCTTGAGTCGCAGAGCAGAGAGTTTGGGGAGTCTAGCATATCTTCCAGCAGCAGAGAGACCATTGTCACTTGATGTTCAGGCTTTAGCGGGCCAGTTAATGAGATTGGATCTATTAGAGCCCTGGTGGGTGTTATCTCGTGTAGCCTCCAAGTCTTCTCTTTATGACCAGATTAGAGAGCGCCAGTATGATGACCCTCACTTGCTCTTTCTTTAGGATAGGGTCCGGCGAGGTGATGTCAGGGATGTGGTTATTGGTGAGGAAGGTGTTATGAGGATGCAGGGTCGGATATGTGTGCCTAATGTGGATAGGCTTCGAGAGTTGATTCTAACAAAGGCCCACAACTCGCGGAATTCAATCCATCTGGGTGCCACGAAGATGTATCAGGATCTGAGACAGCACTATTGGTGGAGGCGGATGAAGAAGGATATTGTTGGATTTGTTGCCCGGTGTCTCAATTGTCAGCAGGTCAAGTATGAGCACCAGAGACCAGGTTGGTTGCATCAGAGGTTGGATATTCCGGAGTGGAAGTCGGAGCGGATCACCATGGACTTTGTAGTTGGGCTCCCATGGAGTTCGAGGAAGTTCGATGCTATATGGGTTATTGTGGATCGACTGACCAAGTCCCCGTACTTCATTCATGTTGGTACTAACTATTCTTTGGAGCGGTTAGCGGAGATTTATATCCGGGAGATTGTCCGGTTGCATGGTGTTCCAGTTTCTATCATTTCTGATAGAGGTACTCAGTTCACATCTCAGTTTTGGAGGGCCGTGTAGAGAGAGTTGGGTACTCAGGTCGAGTTGAACACAGTATTTCATCCTCAGAAGGATGGGCAGTCAGAGCGCACCATTCAGATTCTGGAGGACATGTTGCGCGCCTGTGTCATTGATTTTGGGGGTTCATGGGACCAGTTTCTGCCACTCGCGGAGTTTGCATATAATAATAGTTACCAATCGAGTATACATATGGCTATGTATGAGGATTTATATGGTAGGAGGTGTAGATCTCTGGTTGGTTGGTTTGAGCCGGGTGAGGCTAGGCTTTTGGACACAAATTTTGTACAGGAGGCGTTAGATAAGGTGATGTTGATTCAGGAGCGGCTTCGCACAGTGCAGTCTAGGTAGAAGAGTTATGCTGACCGGAAGGTTCGGGATGTGTCTTTCATGGTTGGGGAGAAGGTATTATTGAAGGTGTCACCTATGAAGAGTGTTATGCGGTTCGGGAAGAGGGGAAAGTTGAGTCCCCGGTTCATTGGGCCTTTTGAGGTGCTTCATAGGGTTGGGGAGGTGGCTTATAGACTTACTTTGCCACCCAGCTTATCGAGTGCCCATCCGATTTTCCATGTTTCCATGCTTCGGAAGTATATTGGTGACTCGTCTCATGTTTTGGACTTCAGCACGGTTCATCTTGAGGGTGATATGTCTTATGAGGTAGAGCCAGTGGATATTTTGGGTCGTCAAGTTAGAAGAATAAGGTCTAAGGATATAGCTTTAGTGAAGGTGAAGTGGAGAGGGAAGCTGGTGGAGATGGCCACCTAGGAGACCTAGCGGGATATGCAGAGTAGATATCCTCACTTATTTGAGACTCCAAGTATGTTTCTAGACTCGTTTGAGGACGAACGTTTGTTTAAGAGGGGGAGAATGTAACGACTCGGCCGGTCGTTCCGTGAGATTAGCCTCGTTTCCCTTGTTTTTGCTTTATCACATGTTGTATAACCTATTTATGTTGTGTCGGGTCGGTTGGTTCGGGTTCGGAGTGGTCGTGGTGAGAAATGAGACACTTAGTCTCTTAAGTTGTCCTAATGGTTAGAAAAGCCAACCGGAAGTTGACTATTAAGTAAACGACCTCAAAATGTGGATTTTATGGCTCAGATAGATTCGTCAGGTGATTTGGGACTTAGGAGTGTGTTCGGAATGTGGTTGTGAGGTCCATAGTAGAATTAGGCTTGAATTGACGAAATTGAGTTTTTGGCAAATTCCGGTCGGCAGTGGAACATTAGCTATCGGGGTCAGAATGGAATTCTGGAAGCTGGAACAGGTTTGTAGTGTCATTTTGGATGTGTGTGCAAATTTTCAGGTCATTCGGACGAGATTTGGTTCGTTTCGACATCGTTGGCAATTTTTGGAAGTATGAAGATCCTTAGGCTTGAATCATGGGTTGATTTGATGTTTCGATGTTATTTTGGGTGTTCCGAGGGTTCGACTAAGTTTGGGTGGTCATTTATGATTTGTTCGTATTTTTGGCTGAGGTCCTGGGGGCCTCGGGATGAGTTCGGATAGCTATCGGGGAGTTTGAAAGTTTGAAAATGCAGCTGAAGCTGCTGGTTCTGTTGTACCGCACTTGCGGTTAGGGGACCGCAAGTGCGAGACCGCAGAAGTGGAGGAATAGTCGCAGGTGCGGATTATGTCCTGGTGGAGGATTTGGTCGCAGTTGCGGAAAGAGGACCGCACCTGCGAGCCCGCAGGTGCGGCTGGACGACCGCAGATGCGGAATTTGGCCCTTTAATGATTTTCCGCAGGTGCGCACCTGGGATCGCAGGTGCGGGTTCGCGGGTGCGATGATAAGGACCGCTGGTGCGGTTTTCCTAGGTAGAAGTATAAATATCAACCTTCGCAAATTTTGGGTTATTTCATCAACATCTTCATACGGGTTTGAGCTTGAGAGAGGGTTTTGAAGAGGGAAAACAAGAGAACTTCGTGGAGGTAAGATTTTTGGACCTAAAACTCATTTATGTGATGTTATTTGACTTATTAGGGGTGAAATTTATGAAATTTTGTGACTAAAATTGAGGGATTAGGGCTTGAGATTCTAGACTTTGAATTGAGGATTTGAAGGGCCATTGTAGGTCCGATTTTGATGTTCTTGGCATGTATAGACTCGGGGAAGGATGAGGATTCTTGTGGTGTGATTTTTATCGAGTTTCGAGACGTGGGCCCGGAGGTCGGATTTGTCCAATTTCGAGATTTGTGCTTAATTTTGATAATTTTCGAATGAGTTTCGTCTCCCTAGCATATATTGATAATATTAATCTGATTTTGGTTAGATTGGAGCGTTCGGAGGCCGATTCAAGGGGCAAGAGCATCGTGGATTAGAATTTGGACCGGTTTGAGGTAAGTAACGATTGTAAATCTAGACTTGAGGGTATGAAACCCCGGTATTTCGTATTGTTTTGATAAATGAAGTGAGGCACATGCTAGGTGACGAGCGTGTGGGCGTGCACCGATAGGGATTGTGACTTGGTCCGTCCCGTAGCGACTATTAAGCCGCGTGTTTGATTTGAAATCATATGATATCCTGTATTTTGATATTTATACTATATTATGGGTTGTATGCCATGTTTGGGGCCTTGTGCCGACCTGTTTAGACCCTCAGGGGTATCTTTCCACTATTCTCACACTATTTTGATAGAAAATATGAACTTAATCATGCTTTATACATGTTTGTTGTTTATTACTTTTATCACCCTGTTTTAGAATATCGAGAGATATTGTGGGCTGAGTCCCTGTAGATTGTGATGAGCTGGGATGAGTCCCCGTGATTTGTGATGAGTTGCCTAAGTGGCTTGTGAGGATGATGACTGAGTGAGGCCGAGAGCCGGATTGTGAGGATAGTGATGGATCGGGCTGCACGCCGCAGCGATTAGCACTCGGGTTGTAGGAGCCCCTCCCGGAGTGTGTACACCCCCAATGAGTGCAACCGACAATTATTTGGATCGGGCTGCACGCCGCAACAGATATTATGTGGATCGGACTGCACGCCGCAGCGATTATATTTATACATGGTACCTGTTGAGTGAGAGACCTGAGTGTGAGCATTGACTTATGATAGTGGAGTCTCGAGTGATATGAGAGGCTAGCCAGAGAGGCCAATATTTATAAAACTATCGTTTTCACTCCCTTTTTACACTAAGCATCCAATGAAACTGTTATAATATTGTTTTTACACGAGATTTTAGTAGAGACTTGGGATTTTATGAAATGATCCGATATGGGAATTTCCTGACTGACTTAAATATTTTTCTGTTGTTTATCGCATGATTTTCTTACTGATTTTAAAATGCTCGTCACTGCAATCAAGTCTTTAGTTATAGTTGTTACTTACTGAGTTGGCGTACTCACGTTACTCCCTGCACCATGTGTGCAGATCCAGGTACCGGGTCAGAGCGCTAGCTGATTTTCATTTGCTTTGGAGCTCGTTCGGGGATTGAGGTAGCTAGTCGGCATCCACATCATGCCCATTTTCCCTCCTAGTCTATTGATTTTCTTATTTCCAGACTTGTATTAGAAAAGAAATGGTATCATACTGTATTACTCTTTAGATGCTCATGACGGTTGACTCCAGATGTTAGGGCTGTGTTTAGATCTTGATTAAATTTTATTGTTGAACACGTTTAAAAGAAGAACCTTAATTGAATATGATAACTTATGTTTTAAACGGAAAGGTTTATTTGTCATTTGAGGTAGATTGGCTAGCCTAGTTTCACGATAGGCGCCATCACGACTAGTGTACGTTTGGGATCGTGACATCGGGTGGACCCCACTTCTATTCAACCTTAACTTGCTTCTTTAAACGCACTACTTGACTATTATTACTTTTCCGTTTGTTTTAAAGTAGATTAATTCTCTGTGCTCACTTTAACTGTTTAAAAATCATTTTTTTAATTAATATTTTTAACTAAAAAAATTGTATGTTAGGTACTTTTATAATTTAAACGTTCATTTGATTAAAAACATACTATGGTAACATACATTTATACATAATAATTCTATTATCTCCTTAAGAAAAACTATTTCATTTTTTTGCTTACTGAATAACTTTTGTAAAGAATATTTTAAAAGAAGTGGAAATAATTTACATAGATTTTTATTAAAATATTCTTATATTAATATCAATTGATATCATTTTATACAAATTCTATTAAATTCCAATTTCAATTGGAACACTTTATAAAATTGGGAAAAATATATATTTAAGAATAAAATATAGTTTCAAGTAAAAATAATTGCCTTTATAAAACATGATTTGAGAATAATTTGAACAAATCATTAAGACAACTAATTTGGGAAATTATTTTTCTTTATTACATATTAGGCAGCATGAGAGGTATCATTATGTATGATTATACTTCTCCCTCTATGATCAAAGTTATTTAGGTACTTCCTCTATTTCATTTGTTTTATTTACTGAATATTTTTTTTTAAAAAGGTGGCAATAATTTATGTAGATTTTATTAAAATGTTCTTATATCAACCGATATAATTTTATACAAATTCTCAATAAATTGCAATTTCAATTTGAACACTTTATAAAATCACGAAAAATATATATATGTTTAAGAATAAAATATAATCTCAAGTAAAAATAATTCCCTTTATAAAACATTATTTGAGAACAATCTAAACAAAAAAATAAGACAGCTAATCTGGGGAATTATTTTTCTTTATTATATATTAGGCAACATAAGAAGTATCATTATATATGATTAAACTTCTCCCACTATGATCATAGTTAGTTGGATATTTCTTCTATTTTTAGTAAAGAATTAACATTATATAAATTTTAAAATACATAAATGTAATATTAACAATTTTTAAAAAATCCTCAATAAATAATTATAGTAACGAAAGTGGTACTACACCCTAGAGTATCTCAATCATATCAAATGAAACTATAAAATATTTGTGATCGAAATTTTTATTTATTTTTAATGAATTGTCCAAATATATCTTTAAACTAGAATAAAATATACACATTTAATTATTATTGTTTTTTCAATTATTCAAAATCACGATTATTATTTGAAAGAACAAAATAAATTGCATCATCTATTTGGAAATAAAATGAATATATTTTATTATTCAAATTTTGATTAGTAAAAAAGAAAACCAGTATATTAACACTATTGAAAATACTATAAGAGTACAACTATATATTATTCAATTTAAACAATGAGAAAGTACATCACGACTTTTTTTCCAACTAACTTTTAATCATCTTTTTATAATCAATTTTAAGTTTGGTGGTGCGGAACTACTTTTTTAAGTAAAAAGGTGTAAAACCTATGTAGAAATACGGTAACTTATATTTGAAATATTGTATAATCTTTATTATAATAAAATGTCGGGCTTCGACAAGTATAAAAAAGTGATTGTAGTAATACAATTTCTGAAAAATAAAAAATAAACATAATGCAACATATAAAAAACAATATAGGTAAACATGATTACATACTTTATCACACAACATCCTATTTTCTTTATCCTCTCCTTAAAGAAAAACTGTATAAAAACTGTATAATTTTTGTATATAACATAATATATATATATATATATATACACACACACATACATACATACATACATACATACATACATACATACATACAAAAAAGGCAAAATACATAGTTTACCCCCGAAACTTAGGACCAAATCCCCATGACACATTTTCTGAGCACGGACAATCTATTACACACCCAACCTTTTCAAAGTGTGCCTAAAACACACCTCTTTTGCTACGTAGCAGGCGCGTGGATAACCAAAAAGATAAGAGCGTGAACCATTTAAAAATTTTGTCACAATCTCTAATTAAGTGCTAGGTGTCAAAATTTTATATTTTTTGTTTTTTAAGTAAATGATCTCCAGAACCCCCACCACCTTCTTCTCTTCTTCTTCTTCCTCATTTCCCTTCTGGATTTTCCGTAATACCTCCTCCCCTCTCATTTTCTTATCATGTAATAATTTAATTTACCAAATCCATCATATGGAATTTACATTGCCATTCTCAAGTTGGAGATGTAAGCAAGGTATCATGTGAAGATTTCAGTCGATAACATGAGCAAATTGGCAATCGACGAAGCTGCGATTGTAAGGCAACCGTGAAACCAAAAAATAACATCAAAATTATGGGTCGCAGGAGCTTTTCATTTTCCGGCCAATCTTTCTGGTGAAACAAAAGATGAGAAGAAGAGACACAAAAGTAAAAAAAATGATGGAGAAGCTCCGTTTTCGGCCAAATTCGGCAGATCCGACCAATATCTAACCATTCTTCAGCGAGTTTCTTCCAGATCCGACTATCTGAAATCGGCAAGGGAGCGATTTGGCCAGCCAGCCGCCAACTCCGACTGGTATCAAGTTGTTCGGTGGCTAATAGCGGTGAGAGAGGAGTTTGGCAATTGTTGGGTGCGAAATGGAGGAAAATGGAGGCCCTGTGAAGGAAAAACAGATTTTAATGGAGGAAAAAAAGTTAATGGTGAAGATGACTAAGAGTAAATATGAGAGATGGGTTTGGGAGGGGAGCTTTTGATTGTTTTTGTTTCTTGAGAAAATATTAATTAGGGTGGAAATTAAGTAATTTTTTTAGTTATGACACGTGTCAAGACCTAATTGGTGCGTTATATCACACATAATTTGACAAACTGGTCAAGAAAAAAGTAGTGTGTCTTAGGCACATTCCGGAAAGATGTGTTAAGTAATTTTCGTCCGTAAAAAGTGTGTAATAGGGATTTGGTCCATAGTTCCGGGGGTAAACTATGTATTTTGCCTACAAAAAATTTACAAAGAACATACATTTGTTTGGTTATGATTTTGAAAGTGGCTATACAATGTTATTTTTTCAAAAAATAGCAACAATTGGGCCCGTGCATCGCACGGGTAAGCAATCTAGTGTCAATATACATGTCAAGTCATCAAAGGTCATGTTACCCTCAAGTATGAGGAAAATACATCTCTATGCCTACATGTCAAGTTGATAATTTCAAAGTGATATCATCAAGTACTCTCACTCTCAGCGTACTCAAGGTGCCTGGCTCAAATGTTGTAACGACCCGGCCGGGCATTTTGAGAATTAAAGCCCCATTTGTCGGTATAAGGTCTTGATCAGCATCGTATTATGTGTTATGACTTGCGTACATAGCCGAGTTCAATTATCGGGTGATTCAGAGTCAATTTGGAAGAAGGATTCTAATTTTGGATGCTTAAGTGGTAAGAGTCGACCGGAATTTGACTTTTGTGCAAACGACTCCGAATGGGGTTTTGACGATTCCAACAGCTTCGTATGGTAATTATGGACTTAGGTGCGCGTCCGAATTTCAGTTTGGAGGTCCGTAGGGTAATTTTGAAGCATTTCAACAAAAGTTGAAAAAGTTGACGTTTGGAAGGTTGAGAGGTCTGACCAAGAGTTGACTTTGGTATTATCGGGGTCAGAATTCGATTTCAAGAGTTAGAACAGCTCCATTATGTCATTTGGGATTTTGTTGGCCAAATTTGACGTCATTATGGATTGATTTGATAGGTTTCGGCGCAAGTCTTTAGAAGTTGGAAGATTTGAAAGTTCATGAGTTCGATTCATCGTGTGATTCGTAATTTTGACTTTGTTTGATGCAATTTGAGTCCTCGACTAAGCTCGTACCGTGTTTTAGGAGGTGTTGGTATATTTGGTTGAGGTTCCGGGGGGCTCGGGTGTGTTTCGGGTGGGCTACGAGCCATTTTCTCATTGTTTGGTATAGTTGTGCTCATATCTGGTGTCCCCTTCTACGCGATCGCGTAGCTTAAGCCGCAATCGCGAAGGCTTGTTTGGTGGGCTGACCATTTTCCTTCTTTGCATTCGCATAGTCCTGTACTCGATCGCATATGTGTTTCTGCTTTCTCCGAGTTTGCACCTCATTGCCCGTGCTCGCATAGTGCAATCTCACGCGGTCGCGCAATGCAGTACTTGGCCTCATCATTTTTCCCTCTTCGCGATCGCACTAGTCTGTACGCAATCACGTAGTACAGTTTGGGCAGTTGCCATTTTTCTTCTTCATGATCACATTATTTCTTCTGCGATCATGATGTACAAATACTTGGGTAGAATATAACAGTACTCTATTTCAAGGGTTAGCCATTTTTAACATTTTTGGAGTTCTAGAGCTCGGTTTTGAGCGATTCTTTGTGGGATTTTCAAGCAAATTAATTGGGTAAGTTGTTCTTCACCTAGAATTTATTATATTCCATGATTTTACCTTTATTTTTATTATTTAATTAGTATTTTGAGTTGAGGAAAAATGGGGATTTTGAAGAAACTTTTCAAATGTAAAATGATGTTGAGGGACGAATTGGTATCGGAATTTGATAATTTTTGTATGGTTGAACTCGTATTGGAATGGGTCTTCAGGTTTTGTGAATTTTTTCGGGTTTCGAGGTGCGGGCACGGGTGTTGACTTTTGGGTTGATTTTAGTTTTGATAAAGATTGAGCCTTTATGATCCGGAATAGTTTCTTATGAGTTTTATTTATGCTTTGAAGTTATTTTGGCTAGATTTGAGGCGTCCGGAGGTTATTTCACTCGAGAAGTTCATTTTAGAGTATCGGTCTATCTTCTTTGCGGTAAGTATCTTGCCTAACCTTGTGTGGGGGAACTACCCCTTAGAATTTGAGTCTTTTATGCTATTTGTATCATATAAAATCCATTTACGCGAGGTGACGAGTACGTGCGCATGCTTATTTGTGGAAAATTGACCTTTTAGGGGTCGTAGGTTTTTATGCTCATTAGATATGAAGTTGTTTTATTATGTTAAGTTTTTCCATTTACTAGTTTCACCTCTACGTGTTTTATTTGGAATTAATTGCTTCATGTTCTACTCTTATTGCCTATTTAACTCTTGTGTGCCTTAACTGAAGTTGTTGCCTCTTCGATTGCCATTCCATCCTTTCCTAGCTGCTTATCTTTATTAGAAATTATTGTTATCTCTTGTGCAATTATTTATCCTTAATTGAGGCCATGATTATCCTTTTTGTTGCTTATCCTTAATTGTAGTTGTTGTGCCTCTTTCGTGAGTGTTAAATCCTAGATGAAGTTAGTTATCCTTTATCATAGTTGCCTTATCCTTATTTGGAATTATTGACTCGTGATATCTCCATTGTTGTTGAATTGCAGTTGCTACACAATATCTCTTCCCTGTTGAGCTATTTCTAGGTGGTATCATTATTTTCTGTTTTGTCTTTCCTTGTGAATTTGTTGCTTCCGTTTCTCTGAGTTTTGGAACTTCTGAGTTGATTTATTTGTCGTACTTTTATGTTATTGTCATTCTTGATGTTGTACTTGTTATTGTGATGCACGAGGTTTCAGTCGTACGGTTGTTATTGTGATGCACTAGGTTTCTATCGTGTGGTTGTTATTTTGATGCACGAGGTCTTTGTCGTGCAGGTGTCATTGTGTTGCGCGAGGTTTCTGTCGTGCTATTGTTACTATTGATAATTTTCACATTCGGCATGACAAGTCGGGCTATATATGTGGCTTCACATGTTGCGAGACAAGATGGGAACATTATTATGCACATGTGGCGAGACAAGACGGGCATTTATTTTATTATTGCGCACGTGGCGAGACAAGGTGGGCTATGTCGGGGATTGTGTCACGACCCAAATTCCCAACCTCAGGGATCATGATGGCGCCTAACACCACACTTGCTAGGCAAGCCAATGTTAGAAGTCGATTAACTAATTTCCTTGATTAATTACTTGAGCATAAATAAATAAATTTATATTGAGCCTAATCAAAACAATTCCCAACAAAATAAAGTAAAATGATAACAATGATCATTTAAATAAAACGGATCACGAACTAATTATGTAGACAACTATAAGACTACCCTAGGGTCTGGTGTCATAATCCACGAACTACTAAAGACTACTACAAATAATGGCCGAAAGAAATAGTGTAATTGTTCTGAATAATATAAAACAGTGTATGTAAAATAGGAGAAGACTCTCGAAATCTGCGAACGCCGGCAGATGTACCTCGTGTCTCCAAATGAATCGGTGGTCGTCCTGAGATTCTCTACTGCTGACTAGTACATGGATCTATGCAAAAGAGCACAGAATGTAGTATCAGTACAACCAACCCCATGTACTGAGTAAGTGTCGAGCCTAACCTCGGCGAAATAGTGACGAGGCTAAGGCGGGGCTTTTAACAATAAACATGTGATATTAATATATATACGATAACACAATAAAATAATTCTACACAAATAAGAAAATATATCTGAGACAATAATTATAAACAGGAAGGAAATCTAAACACATCAATTCAAATACTGCAACAATAATAAAATAACACAACCGCCTCTTTCAGGCCTCAACTATAACCAAATCCTCAAAATTTTCAAGTTTTCAAGCTTTATCTTTGAATAAAAGTAGAACCAAAATATGAAAATAGTAATATAAAATAGAAAGTTTCAAATCTTTGTTTTTCTAAAAACAAAATAGTAAAAATAATCATTTAGCTTTTCAAATCTTATTTTCTGTGGAAATCAGTAAAAATATAAATGTCCTCCCTTATCGCTCCTTGTTGCGGCGTGCAACCCGTCCCACTTGTCCTCCCTTATTGCTCCTGTTGCGGCGTGCAACCCGATCCCACCTGTCCTCCCTTATCACTCCTTGTTGCGGCGTGCAACCCGCTCCCACCAGACATATCATATCAATTTATTTATAAAGAATTTCATAATTCAGGCCAAGCCAGTCACAATACTATTATTTCCACAATTTCCAACAGAAGATCATATAGCTCGTAAGCTTTAACCAATAACATTTCACAATAAAACCAACCAGAATATAAGTAAACACCGTAACACTGTCAGTCCAGCTCAGTATTTATATACTATAATAAACTCAAGAGGACAACCAACATTTTTAACACGCTTGCAACAACAATTAGAAATAATTTCATGAAACCCAATAACCACGCGAACCTCAACAATTATAAATAATAAACTGCATTTTTCTCATAACCTCATCAATAACATCTCAACCATGAAACCAATAGAAATATCAAAATATATACATTTATTTCATAAAAACAATACCAAACCTCTTAACCATGTTTATATCACAAGGAAACCAGCTCAAACAACCAATACTCTTGCCAAATAGTCACAACAATTCAACAAGGCCAATTAGTCATAGAAACAATAATGAACATGTAACAGTTAAAACAATGATCAAATAAGTGGGGAACGGGAAAGGGAATCATGGTTAACAAACAATTTGGGTGGTGCATAGATACTCGTCACCACACCTATACACCACGCCCATGCAATTCACGTAGCAAACAAGTGGGGAGTCTTATTCCCTCAAGCCAAAGGTAGACCAAACACTTACCTCAATTCCGCAGGCCACTCACTGCTCAATTATTGCTTTTCCTTTTGAATTCACCTCTAAATTGCTCGAATCTAATCAAAATTACTTAATATCATTAACTAATGCTAAAGGAACTAACTTTATTGAAAAATATCCTTTTTTCCTAAGTTTTCTCAAAAAAAGGTAAAAACCCGACCCCGGGCCCACTTGGTCTAAACTCGGGGTTCGGACCAAATTACGTTTACCCATTCACCCACGAACCTAAATATGCTATTAGTTTTGAAATCCGACCTTAATTTGATATAAAAATTCATTTTTTACAAAACTCCCTAATTCTACCCAAAACCTAGATTTTTACCATAAAAATTCTTTGTTTTTGCTTTAAAAGTGATACAAAATAGTAAGGAATTGAAAGAACAAGGTTTGAAATTGATTACCTATGAATTGGGGATGAAGATTGTTGAAGAAAATTCGTTTTTAGGGCTGGAACTTCGAAAATTTGGAGAAGAAAGTGTTATGCCCGTTCTTTAACAGGTATTTATATTAGCTGGGTTGGGCAACTGTGCGATCGTGGATAAAGAGGTGCAATCGCACAATGTAAGGGAAATTTGCACAGTGCGATCGCATGGGGGGGGGGTGCGAGATCATAGGGTATTGAATTTCCCTCCCCCAGGCCAAAATTTAAAGCAGTGCGATCGCGGGGTTTACTGTGCGATCGCATAGCACAGTCCAGGTGGTGAAGTGCGATCGCATGCCTGCTTCTGCGGTCCCACAGTACAAATTTTTGGGGCTCCTGAAGACAACACTATGCGATTGCATTTGTACCTATGCGATCGCATAGTACAAAAACCTGGACACCAGATATTGAAAAACCAGTAGCTATTTTCAAGTGTAAAACACCATGTGGCCTATCCGAAACTCACCCGAGCCCTCGGGGCTCAAAACATATCATGCACGCAAGTCTAAAACATCATACGAACTTGCTTGTGTGATAAAATCATGAAAATAACATGTAAATCTATGAATTAAACCTCAAAACTCATCATTTTCATCAAAAACTCTTAAAGTTCATAACTTCTCAACCGGATGTCCGAATCACGTCAGACGAACTCCGTTTTTTACCAAATTTCACAGTTAACCTCTAAATATCATAACAAAGCTGTACCAGGCTCCGGAACCAAAATACGGACCCGATACCAATGATTTTTAGCATTATTTCTTTTCTTTAATTCATGAACATTTCAGCAAAATAATTTCTTTCAAAAATTGATTTGTAAGGCTTGGGTCATCATGCACGCAAATCGAGGTATTTAATTTTAGTCTTTTTATGGCTATTAAGCATGGAACGGAGTCTAATTTTATAAAATGACCCCTTGGGTCATCACAGATTGATTGTGATGACATGTGATGGTCTGGGAGCATTATTATTGTTGTTATTTGTGTAGTGGTGTACCTACTCTTTGTGAGTTATACTGTGTGTCATTCTTTGTCTCTACTCTTACTTGTTGACTGGAACTGTGATAGAACATTGGCACAAGCATACACGTAGTTAATCACCCCTAACGATTCAAGAAAATGGATCCTGATGTTATTTATCATTTCTATACCCCCTCGACTCTTTGCCTCTACGTGAGAAGGGTTATATTGGCACATGCGTCGTCCGCGCAGTTATTAGTTGTAATGAGGGCACAAGATGCCAAGTGTTAGGATTCACAAATTCGGACCCGTGAATTATGAATACTTTGACGTTCGGTACCTCATGGAGATTATTGGATAAAACCTGGTGTGAAGGTGGTTATTTCTATCTACTTGCTACATTTCATTCTTTTAATTGTTTTCACCGGATTTAAACTATGTTCAGCTTACTCTTCTGTGTTATTACTTGTGGTGTTCCACTGTTAATGGTAGTTTCTATTTCCTATGGTAAGCATTGTATCATTATTGTCATTATGCGTAGTTTTGTTGTATTCTGTTAGTTTTCCACTTATACTTGCTCAGGTTATTTAGTCCAGTAGGCATCTTGACTGTTCCTCGGCAGTACTCCACTGAGGTTAGTCTTGATACTTACTGGGTACCGCTGTGGTGTACCCATACTACACTTCTACACATTTTTGTGCAGATCTAGATATTTCGGAATCAGTCAATCATTAGCTAGCCGTTTGGATTTTGCTGTGGAGACTCAAGGTAAACATGTTGCTGCATCGCAGGCTTCGGAGTCACCTTCAGATGTTGTATTTACACAGTTTACCCTTGTTTCGAAACAATTGTATTTAGAGATTTTTTTTCTAGCAAACTCGGTAGAGCTTATGACTTGTACTACCGGTTTTGGGATTTTTAAATTTGTAAATAGTTTTCATTCTTGAAATTATCAGATGTTGGTTAAATATTGTTGTTATTTCAGTTAATGTTAGGCTGCTAGGTGCCATCACGACACCCAATGGAGGGAAATTGGGTCGTGACAAATGCACTTCTTCATCACACACACAATTACTTAGCAAAGTACAGGTGCTTGGCATCAATGTCCCTCACCAAAGCACGTTTATATATCATTGTGCCTACACACATTGCTGGCATGTCAGACTTCGAAGGGGCGGATCCTGCTCAAAGGCTAATCAAAACCACATAGCCCAATCGTGGGAGCTCTGATGGCAGGCTATAATCTCGTATTTTAGTCGCTTATTACACTCGAATTTACTGCACTTTAATTGAGTTTGAGCTTTAATCGCTAGTGTTTAGCACTAATTGTGTGTTTTATGCCTCGTGGGAGGATTTCGATCTATATAGATATTACATAATGAATTTGAGTGAATTGGAGATTTGAAGTCTAAGTAAAAGCCCAAGGGATTAAGCCGGGATCGCGTTCGGGGGTCGAAAACAATGTCCGGATAACAAAAACTCAAGAAAAATCTGAACTTTGAGAAAACAACACTAGTGCGGCACGTGGCGCCCCGCGCCTATACAAAATATCTGCTGCCTATCAAAAATCAACTCTCTGGATTTCCCCACTAATGCTCTGCATGGCGCGTCACCCCATGCGGCACGCCTGTGCAATTTTTACAGAGTATTTGTCCTATTTTCCGCAGGAGAAGATGTATTCGTTTGTGCCTGACCCTACTTGGTATAAATACATGGAAAATGTTATTTTATGGACTTTGGACACATCTAAGACCTAAGGAGGCTATGGAGGAGGTGGAGAAGCGAAAGCACAAGGAATTCATCATTCAATCCTGACTCAAGACAAGAGTTTGGATCATTTTATGTCTTTCTTTACTTTAAACATATTTGTGATGAATTACTCCATATCTATGGAGTAGTTCTCGTTAGATATTGATGCATTTGGTGTATTGATATTTGTTTGTGGATATCAACTCTCGTTTTTAAGTATTGAATCATTTTGGGTGTTTTAATTATTGCATCTATATTCACATGTTCATGTTATCGAGAGAGACATAACTTGTGATATCTTTGCATTATCTTGTTGGTTGAATTCATTAATTCTTCTTAGTAAGAGAAAGAGGCTAGTTTATGTAATGACCCGGCCGGTTGTTTTGAGAATTTAAGCTCTGTTCGGTGGCATAAGTCTGAAACAACTTCCCATTGTGTCTATCAACATGCGTGCATGGTTGGATTCAGTTACCGGATGATTCGGAGTCCAATTGGAAGAAGAATTTTTATTTTGGAAGCTTAAGCGGTGCGTTTGATTGGAATTTGACTTTTTGCGTAAACGGCTCCAGAAAGAGTTATGGATGATGTAAGCAGTTTCGTATGGTGATTTTTGGCTTAGGAGCGCGTCTGGAATGTGTTTTGGAGGTTTGTAGTAGATTTAGGCTTGGATTGGTGAAATTGGAAATTTGGCGATTTTCGGTCGGCAGTGGAAAATGTTATATCGGGGTCGGAATAGAATCCAGAAGTTGGAATAGGTTCGTCGCATCATTTTTTACGTGTGTGCAAAATTTTAAGTCATTCGGACATGGTTTGGTTAGTTTCGGCACGTTGGCGAATTTTGGGAGTTTATAAATCCTTAGGCTTGAATTCGGGGTCAATTCGGTGTTTTGGTGTTGTTTTGGGTGTTCTGAAGATTCGACTAAGTTCGTGTATTGATATGTGACCTACCTATGGGCATAATTGGTTGAGGTCTTGAGGAGCTCGGGATGATTTCGGATGGTTAACGGGAAGTTTGAAGTTTTAAAATGCAGTCGGTGCTGCTGTTATGGTGTGGCTGCACCTGCAAATAGGGAACCGCAGGTGCGGAAAAGATGCGCAAGTGCGAGAGGAAGCAGACTAAGCAGCCTCCGCAGGTGCGGAATATTGGAACGCACATGCGGTCCCCGCAGAAGCGGCTTTTGGGCGCAGAAGCGAGAAGGAGCGCAGGTGCGGTTGGAGTCGTGCACGTGCGATTTGCGCAGATGCGGTTAAGTGGTCGCAGGAGCGGACGTCCATGGCAGATTTTTATAAACGAGGGTTAGCCATTTTTCTTCACTTGAGCTTTGGACTTCGGATTTGGGAGCGATTTTTGGGGATTTTTAAGCTAATCGAGTGGGTAAGTGTTCTTCACTTAGAATTAAATATATTCCATGAATTAGTCTTTGTTTTTATCATTTAAATTGTGTTTTCAGTTAGGGAAAATGTTGGTTTTTGAAGAAAATCTTCAAAATAAAATTTCATGATTTGAGGGACGAAATGGTATCAGAATTTGGTAATTTCTATATGGTTGAACTCATTTTGAAATGCGTGATTGGATTTTATAAAATTTATTGGGTTTCGAGGTGCGGGCCTGGGGGCCGATTTTTGAATTTTGTTAAAGATTTAGACTTTGTTACCCGGAATAGTTCCTTATAAGTTTTATGTGTGTTTCGAAGTTGTTCTAGTTGGATTTGAGCCGTCCGGCGGCCTTTTCACCCGAGAAGTCCATTTTAGAGTACCGGGTTGTCTTCTTTGAGGTAAGTATCTTGCCTAACCTTGTGTGGGCAATTACCCCTTAGGATTTGAGTCTTTTATGTTGATTGTAGTTCGTGTACGCGAGGTGACGAGTGCGTTCTCGGACTTATTTGTAGAAGGTTGGTATTTTAGGGTTCTTAGGTCATTATATTCCCTATGTAGGAAGTTGTATCTGTTAAGACTGAGTTCCTGATTACTAGTCTCTTCTCTACCTGCTTAAATTAGAATTTCCTGCTTTTAGATTCACCTCATTGCCTATTTGTCTCCAAATTGACTTGACTGAAGATTTTACCACTTTTAGCATCATGCCAAATTTCATTTAAAACTACCTAATTAATTGGAATTAGTATTATCTTATCCTATAATTGCTTAGCCTTAATTGGAGTTATGACTATCTTTTGCTGCTTACCCTTATTTGAATTGTTGAATATCTCTCATAATTGCTCAACCTCACAAGGAGTCTAGATAACCTATATCTTAGTCGACTTGCCTCTAAATTGGAATTTATTTGACTTGTGTTTGTTTTTTATTGTTGACTTGAATATTATGGATTCGTGGTTACATACTATTTTCCCTGATTAAGTTGTTCTCTTTACACTTAGCATTCTTTACCGTGATTATTCCTTGTGAACGAGTCCTGTTGTTTCCTTGTGATTTAAAGTCCTTGTATTGATTTACTCGTCGTACCTTGTATTAATTTCATTGTTGCTTTGTACTTGATGTGGTGATGTATGAGTTTTTTTCGGTCGTGCTATAATTGTTATCGTTGTTGGTTGCATTGCATATTTACTTTGGGGACTACAGACGTATTTCCGGGAAATCCCCCATGCACTGCATATTTACTTTGGGACTACGGACGTATTCCGGGAGATCCTCTTGTACTGCATAATAAATTCGGAACTACGGGATGGTATCCCGGTAGATTTCCCCTGTTGATATACTTGTATTCGGAGCTGTTAATCTTCTACTGTCACGACCCAAAATCCTACCGTCGGGACCGTGATGGCGTCTAACGTTGAACCCGCTAGACAAGCCAACGTTCTGGTTAATATACTTATTTCCTTATTATTTGGCATTTAAAGAAAGGTAATAACCCAAAAACAAATATGTATAAGAGTGTGGAAGCTATGAAATCTAACAACTTATGATAAATAGTATTCCAAAATCCTTAATAAAACCCCCAGAACTGGTATCAACTTCACAGACTGTCAAAGAATACTAAAAATAAAGGTCTGAATAAACAAGTACAACTACCTCAGAAATACAAAGAAAAGATAGAAAAAAGGAATGAGATAGGAGGTGACGCCAAGGCCTGCGGACGCCTGCAGGACTACCTCAGTGTCGTCTGTGGACTGAAGGATACTCCCTCGATCAGTGTCCACCGGGTCCGGTATCGTAATCTGCACAACATAAAGAAGTGCAGGTGTAGCATCAGTACAACCGACCCCATGTACTGAGTAAGTGCCTAGCCTAACCTCGGCGAAGTAGTGACGAGGCTAGGACATGAAAAATAATATCACCTATGCAGTTTAAATAAATATAACAAGAAATAGCAACAAGAAGAAAACAGTTAAGTACAATAACGGGGAAAACATGCTGAGGGAAAGGGGTAGCAATTACTGATATGATGGGACGAGGCAATATTCTAAATATCCAACAACAATAACGATAATTAATAACACGGAATAAACAAGTGGAAAAAAACGGCACGGCATGTCCCCTCGTGCATAATACAGCATAACACGGCACGAAATGTCCCTCGTGCATAACAACATAAAATATGGCATGGAATGTCCCCTCGTGCATAACAACATAAAATATGGAACGTAATGTCCCCTCGTGCATAAAACATCACAATCACAGCACAGAATGTCCCCTCGTGCATATATACATCATCAACACGGCACAGAATGTCCCCTCATGCATAATAATCATAAACACGACACGGAATGTCCCCTCGTGCATATATATAGCATCAACACGGCACGGAATGTCCCCTCGTTCATAATAATCATAAAGACGGCACGGAATGTCCCCTCGTGCATAAACAACATAAAATACAACAGTAGGCATGAAAATCAACAATAAGAAACCTTAAATGTGTGGAATAAACAACAAGGATAATACCGTCCCGGCAAGGGACACAACTATAACCAATCCTACACAAGTGAATAATCCAACATAAAGTTCCTCAACCGATCAACTACTCAACACTACTCATAACTAAGAATTTCCATCAAATGAATAGCCATCAAATTGATATTAAACCCATAAACACAGTAAAATTCAATAAATATCATATAATTGCAAATATCCGACTCACGGTCATGCTTGACAACAACATATAGGTACTCTTCACCTCGCCTATACATTGAACATGGAATAAACACGTAGCAATTAGGACTCAATACTAATTCCCTCAAGTTAAGGTTAGGCCAAACACTTACCTCGACTCCAAAGATCCATATCAAGCCTTTAGCACCGCTTTTCCTTTTGAACCCGACTCCAAATCAATCGTATCTAGAGATAATCGACTCAATAACATCAATAGAGGTTAAACAATTCAATTCCAATGCTTAATTATAGATTTCCCAACATTCTTCCCAAAAATCCAAAAATCGACCCCGGGTCCGCTTGGTCCAAAGACGAGGTTCGGACCAAAACCCGATCACCCATTCCCCCACGAGCCTGAATATATAATTTGTTTTAAATTCCGACCCAAAAACGAGGTCAAATTCCCAAATAATCAAAAAGCCCTAACTCTACCCAAATCCCCAATTTTCTACCTTTAATTCCATATTTTTAGGCCTAGAATCTAATGGATGTTGATAAAAATGGAAGAAAACGAGGTTAGGATTACATACTTATGAAGCTATGGTGAAGAAGCTCTTCAAAAATCGCCCAAGAGGTGTGGAGAAGAAAGAGTTTGTGAAAAATGGTGAAGAATCCCATAGTACATTCTGTTTTTGGTCTTTAAAATGACTGGGCATTTTACTCCTATGAGATCGCGAAGGGAGTAATGCGATCGCTTAGTGGACTGGGTTTTTAAGCTCCGCGATCGCGGATAGTGCATTGCGATCGCACAGGACCACTGACCCCCACCCTTTGCGATCGCGAACAAGCAAATGTGGTCGCACAATGCACTACCCCAAC
>ML257148.1:0-11400 GCA_005239495.1 Nicotiana undulata | reverse complement strand
AGTCTTGTTAGTCTTTGGGTAAAGCTAATTAAGAAATGTTATCCGTGGCTAATTAACATTACCTGCTCATATTTGTAAAATCATGAAATACATTGGATCATTACTCGAGTGCAATACCTGAAGCATCGATACTTGTTGCCATCGATCATTTTAATTGCTTTCTAGGTTAGTTTATATTTTCGCATTTAGTTATAAAACAATTTTCTAAACCAAAATCGTATTTGATTGGCACTGCGCGATAAGTGATAATTCTCTAGCATTCCTAAACGCCCTCATATTGTTCTCTGTGGGATTCGACCCCAACCTTGTTGGGTTACTATATTTGACAACGATCTCTTACATTCTTTTAAGGTGTAAATTGAGCGTATCATGTATCCATGCTCCGAAGGTATCACGCCGACTTCTCTCACGTGGTTGATTTCAGCACTATTCAGTTGGATGAGAGATTGGGCTACGAGGAGGAGCCAATTGCTATTTTTGACAAACATGATCGCCAGTTGAGATCCAAGAGATTTTCTGATGTGAAGGTCTAGTGGAGGGGCCAACTAGTCGAGGAGGCGATTTGGGAGTCCGAGGAGGACATGCGAAGCAGATATCCGCACATATTCAACACTTCAGGTATGATTTTAGACCCGTTCGAGGACGAACGTTTGTTTAAGAGGTGGAGAATGTAACGATCCGATCGGTTATTTTGCGTTATCGGACCCCGTTTCCCTAAATGAAACTTCCCATAGCGGCTTATTGTGATTTATTACTTGCGAGGACGGGTGGTTCGGGATTCGGAAGTGTTTAGAGCAGTATAGGAACACTTAGCTCCTTAAGGTTGGCCTTTTTGGCCAAGTTTGACTTCGGTCAACCTTTTGAGCAAACGACCTCAGAATCGAGTTCCGACAGTTCCGATAGCTTCGTATGATGATTTCGGACTTGTGCGTATGTCCATAATGGGTTTTGGATGACCTGGCAGCGTTTCAATGACAAATAGTGAAAATAGAATTTCCTTGAGTTCATAATTTGGTTTGGAACGTGTTTTTGTGTTATCGAGATCCGAATGGAACTCTGAGACTGGGAATAGTTCCGTTAAGTCATTTATGACTTGCCTGCAAAATTTGGCATCATTCCGAGTAGTATAGGTCAGTTCGGATTGAAACCGAATTCAAGAACTTAAAGTTCTCAAGTTTGTTTCTAAGGGGTTTTGAGCGGTGATTTTGAGTTTTAGCGTTGTTTCGGGTGTTCCGAAGGCTCGAGCGAGTCCGTAATATGATTTAGGACTTGTTGGTATTTTTGGACGGAGGCTCGGGTGGGCACAGGTGCCTCCTGGTCACCAAACGAGGCCAAACACCAGCAGCCTTAACTGCTGGTGCACCTGAACTGGTGTGACTGCAGGTGCAGTTGCCCATTCGAAGGTGCGAGACCGCTCCTGCGGTCCAGGCCGCGCAGGTGCGGCCCTAGGTGAGAAGGTCCATTATCGCAGGTGCGGACATGATTCCGCAGGAGCGGAGCCGCAGGTGCGGGCCTCCCTCCGCAGGGGCGATCCCAGGCCTTCTGGGCCACTTCCGTAGGTGCGAGACGCAGGTACGGTCCTCGAGCAGCAAATGCGAGATCATTGAAGGCATTGAGCTCTTTTAAACATGGGACTTAGCCATTTTTCACCATAGGCAATTTTGAGAGCTCACAAGAGGGTATTCGACCTAGCTGCTAAGAGGTAAGTAATTTCCACTTCAATGTTGGTTTAATACATCAATTACTAAGTAGATTAACACCCCAATTAGTGTAAATCAAGGGTTAGAGGGGAAACGTAGGGTTGATGAATTGTAGAGAATTTCACCACTTATCTACCATGAAACCATACAAAATTCATATATTAATGATCCTTAGGTTATGGGTGAGTGATTTCTACGAATATTTCCGGAACCCGAGCATGTGGGCCCGGGGGGGGGGGGGGGAGGTATTTTGGGATTTCTTCAAGAAGGATGAATTTACTAAAATAAGTAGGAGATTTTCCATACTTTGAGCATGCATTGATATATTTGTATAAAATTTGGCTAGTTTCGAGTCCTCGGGTATGGAGTTCGGAGTTTTGGGCGCGTTCTTGGTCCGAGAAGTAGATTCGACACGAGGTGAGTCTCCTTTCCAACCTTGTAAGAGGGAATTGTCCCCATAGGTAAATGTAAATGATTGAATTATCCTTATTTGCGAGGGCTACGCACGCGCAAAGTGACGAGAGTCCATGCGTAGCTACTACTATGTTATGTCGGGTAGAATTTAGGATTCACAAACATGCCTTTATGTGCCTTACCTGTATCTTTACATGTGTCCTAGTTGCTTATTATCTTTTAAATTGACAGGAGGATATTAGGAAGTTATGTGTAAGTTTAAATGCTTAAATCTCTGCTTTCGAGTATAATCCATGATAAATTCTTGAATTTCCTGATAATTCTGTGTATGTATACGAGCACCCGTGTCACATGTATGATTCGTGAGCGGGGTAGCCTTATAATTATGTCAATCGCGTCGCATAATTGATTCGCGAGCAGGGTAATAGATGCATCTATGGTTTGAGTTGTTCGCCCCTCGGCAGTGCACATTTAATTTTCGCGTCGCTTCAGCGGTACGCTTCGGCATACTATGTGCTATGTACTTGACTGAGAGTCTTATTATTATTAAATAAATTGCTTCATGTGGAAGGGGAACTTGGGACTTTTTGTGATACTTTCTATTTGACTCATATTAATAAATTGCACTTTTATATAATTGATACTCCATGCCTTAGTGATTTCCATGACTACTATTCCTGTCAAGAATTATTTAAATCATATTATTTGTTATTGACCCTAGCAAGTATCACGTCTACCTCTCGTCACTACTTTTTCGAGTTTAGACGGGATACTCACTGGGTACATATTCGTTCATATGTACTCATGCTACGCTTCTATACTTAATTGTACAGGTTCTGAGGCAGGTGCATCTTGTTATCAGACCGGAGCGCGATCTTGAGAGCGTATTCTAGACCTGACATCACGGTGAGCTGCTCCTCCTGGAGATCCTCAACAGCACTGTGGAGTTATCTATTATTTTGTATATATCTGTCTATTCTCTTCAGACAGTAGTACATCCATGTTGTCTAGTCTTGTATATTCTACTAGTCGCCTGTAGACTTGTGACACTAGGTTCTGGCACATATAGTAGACTTTATGGTACTTTTGGCTAAACTGTAAATGTTGGCTCATGATTTTGGATTTCATTGATTTAAGTTGCCTTGGTTACCCGTTTTCATTTAACGATTTATAACTTAAAAACTTGGCTAGCATTCGAACATCTTATAAAAATAGGGTAACACTGTTAGTAAACAAGTGTTGGCTTGCCTGACTCCGGTGTTGGGCGCCATCACGACCTGAGTTAGGAGTTTTGGGTCCTGACATAAAGACTACCCCTCATATCTCATTTCTCCCCTCTCATTCACTCAACAGTCTCTCTGAATTATCTTATCTCTCTCTAGACGCTCCACCTGCTGAGCCCATGTCCTCCCTTCTCCGGCCACCCCTTTGCCGGAATCCTTGGAGGTCTCACCTCCTACCAGCCTTATGGATCCCCCTTTTGAACGTGTGTCATCGTTTGAGGCTCTCAAGTGAACCAGAGGCGGTTCAACTCACCTCTCCGAACTCATGCCAGTTTTCCGGCTATCTATGGTTAATCGAGTAAGATCTACCACTTTCCGGCTAAAGACCGGTAGTATCTTTGAGTTTTCTTCTTCTTTGCTGGGTTCTTTTGGAAACCCTAACTTCGAACCCTCCGATTCCTTTAGATATGTAACGGATATGTGTGTATCATGAGGTCTTCGTAAGTTTTCTTTAAATTTTCTCCTGTTTCATGAACGATTTCTTCACTTTCAAAACTAGGGTTTCAAAAATCCGTTTAAAATAGTTTCCTTCTAATCCGTTAAACTATTTTCTACGAATCCCGAATTTCATGATTAGGGTTTTTGAATTCTTGCTTAGTATGTGTTATTTCAGTACTGTGTAATTAGTGCTCAATTAATTTTTTACACTATATCCATAACTGATTTTTAGTTAAAATTGTGATATTTTCCTTTGAATAATATTGATTTCCTGATTTCGAGTGTTTCTGTACTTATGTGACATTTTCCTTAATTGATAGTTGGTTCCCTATGATTTGAATCTCACCCGAGATTTTCTTGACTGATTTCCATAATTAAACTACATTTTTGCCTTATTTATGTGGATAATTGTGCTGTCAATTATTTTTATACACCTTCCTTAACTGATATATTCTGTATTTAGTCCTAATTGTATGCCTTATACATTTACAACCTCTTACATCTTAAAATCAGTTCTTCAATTGATTTTTTTCCCTTATTTATCATTGTTGTATCCGTTTGAACTATGACTCCCTAATTAAAGGGAGTACTTGCATTTATTGGATTATAATTGTGATTATTTCTATAATTGTGCTAAACTTTACTTGTTACCATATCTTCCTGCCTACTTTCAAAACTATATATACACTACTCTCCCATTATCATAATAGGAACAAGCACTGTTCTAAACTCTCTCCCACACACACACATACTTTCTCTTGCTCGTCTTTCTGATTAGCTTTTATCCTCAGTCGGCTGCAAGCCAAGACTGAGCATTATACTCTATTGCTCTTCACTCTGTGCTTATTCGCCTTTAACTGGTATGTTTTCAGTTTAACTTAAAGCCTCCAAAACAACATGTTTCTTTTGGTATTGCAATTCATCTTATTTCTACTGTGTTTTTATCTGCGGTTCTGTTGTTTACCCTGTAATTAGCATGTCTATTTTATTACTTGGCTAGTATGATTCTCAAACTATACCCTTTCCCCTAAACACAGCATGTTACCCCCTTAGCACCCCTCAATCTGATTCTGTTAGTTTCTGGCCTGAACATCTTTATGGAGGGACTGTTTCAATTGGGTGAGAGAATTGAGGAAGGAATTAAAAGCGATATGGTCACCAACTTTGAGGCCTTACAAGCTACAAATAAGTCCCTAAAGTCTGGCGGTGTGTCCAAGAAAAGAGATGTGGGAGCCGTGATGGTTGCACAGAGAACCAAGTCTCCATTGAAATATCAAACTTACCAAACACCTCAACTTACATATCAGCCAACACCTCCCCAAACTTACCAAGCACCCTCACCCTCATACCAAACACCACCACCAACGTATCAGTCATCCCCACCACCTACCTATCAACCTACTTCACCCAGATATTCCCAGCCTGCTCCTGTTTACCATACCTATAACTCTCAACCATCCCACTATCAGTTACCCCTTGCTCGCCAAAACTTCTCTAGACCTTGGCCCAATTTTGATCGCAGACCTCCTAAACAATATACTGCCATCGTCGAACCTATCGACCAGCTGTACGAAAAACTGAAGGTCACTGTTTATGTCACCCCAAGCCCTACCATAACCCCTGAGAATCCTTCCCGGTGGGTTAACCCAA
Organism: Nicotiana undulata; assembly: GCA_005239495.1. Taxonomy (NCBI): domain Eukaryota; kingdom Viridiplantae; phylum Streptophyta; class Magnoliopsida; order Solanales; family Solanaceae; genus Nicotiana; species Nicotiana undulata. Next base: position 5,915 of record ML257148.1, on the reverse strand, counting down.
ACAAGTCCTATGCATACCACTCCGGCATGAAGGGACACACAATCGATGAATGTCGCTCCCTGAAGGATAAGATACAGTCCCTGATCGACAACAAGATCATTGTAGCTAAAGAATCCACTCCTAACGTCCGCAAAATTTCACTCCCAGACTATAAGGGTGGAGGCATCCACATGATCGAAGTAGAAGAAGATTGAGACCTAGAGGGATCGATTAGGTTTATCATAGAAGGTGATGACCCAAAGAAGCCAGCGGTCACTCTCAATCCTATCATAGTCCAGATCCAGCCATCTGGAAATGCTGAGATAGCCGCATCAATGCCTTTTGAGTTTGAAGCAGCACCACCTGCAAAGGCATTCGCGCCATTTGAGGTTGAAGTTATGCCACCAGCAAAAGCACTCGCACCATTTGAGGTTACAGTCATGCCACCTGCTAAGGCACATGTTCCTTTCGAAGTAAAGATAGCTGCACTAATCATAGTGGCGATATCAACCACGCCACCCTTCTACACTAATGTTGTACCATGGGATTATGTAGCAGAGGCAAGAAGGAAAGGCAAGGTCAAGATCGAAGAAGCTACTGCGGCACAGGGTATGACAAGGCCCGGCAGGGTCTATAAACCAGAACATTTGGCGGAATCAAGCAAACAGGCTTCCAACAGGCCACCCATCATTGAGACAGGCCCGGATGACCTTTGGAGGAAGGTGCAGGACAAAGAGTACTCTATCATTGACCAGTTGAATAAAACCCCTGCTCGAATATCCATCCTGTCATTGCTGCAAAATTCAGAGGCGCAGAGAAATGCTTTGATGAAAGTGCTGAACGAAGCATACGTGCCAAACAACATCACTAGTGGGGGGAAATGGCCAATATGGTAGGCCAGGTGCTAGAGAGTCATAAAATCACTTTCCACGATGACGAGCTGCCACCCGAGGGGTTAGGTCATAACAAAGCCCTGCACATCACTGTGCAATATGAAGACTACTTCATCACTAGGATTCTGATTGACAGGGGATCCAGTCTCAACATATGTCCGTTGACAACGCTCAAGAAATTGGGCAAGGGGATGTATGAGATAAGAGAGGGGTCGATGAATGTGAAATCTTTCGATGGTTCGCAATGGTCCACCATCGGCGAAATCAGCCTTTGTTTGCAAATGGGGCCTACATGGTTCGAAGTGGATTTCCAAGTGATAGACATATCGGCGTCCTACAATCTGCTATTAGGACGACCATGGATACATACCGCTGGGGCCGTGGCATCAACGCTGCATCAGGCAGTGGAGTTTGAATGGAACCATGAAGAAGTGATCATCCACGGAGACGGAAGCAATCCTATTTACAGCCGCCAGACCATTCCGGTAGTCGATGGTAGAAGGAGGCTGGGTGGAGAAACTTACCACCACATTGAACGGGTCAATGCCATAGACAAAGACAAATGGTGGGAGGGTAAAATCAAGAGTATACTGAACTGGAGCGGGTACGAGCCTGGCAAAGGACTCGGCAAGAATCTCCAAGGAATCTCCAAACCTATAAAGCTCAAAGGCCATGGCACCACCTTCGGCCTGGGATACGAATATACTTGGCAAGAGTACAACGACTGGTCGCCACCATGCCGCGGTCCCTATTACCCATTGGAGCAGCCAATACCACATCTGGAACAAACCATTCAGCAGGCTGATGTTATATGGGGGTCAGAGGAAGAAGAAGCACTGGCAGCACTAAAGAACTTATTTCTGGAAGACGATGACATGGACTGTTGCGTCATTTTTTAGGATGAGGGGGAGGAAGGACCTTCCATCCATGCCGTGAGCAGAGGAGCATCTCTTATGAATTGGACTGTCAGAACAGCCAGGGCCCGACGCGCCTCGGGGTAGCAAGGCTGAACAAGCATTATTTACTTTTCTTTTGCTAAACGATTTCCTTTTCGAATTTTTACTTCTGCAATAGATCTTCAATGTTCCAAAAATGTTTATTCAATTTATCAAAAGCATGTTTACGTTTTTATGAATCAATATTTATTACTATCATTTTTCTCTCATTACTTTATCTATACAGCATTACTATTACTTGTCTTGATGAACCGATGACTGTGACATGAAACAAGACAACGCAACAAACGGACCTTGATTCAGAAGAAGAAGATGATATACCTGATAAAAATATCAAAGAAGTCGATAATTTTGAGAACAGACCTAAGTCCAACCTGGACGAGACCGAGTGTAACGACCCGACCGGTCATTATGAGCTCTAGCGCGTCGTTTAGAAGTTGGAAGTCATGAACAACTTCATTGCGGGTATTATGACTTGTGTGTATGGTCAGAGTTGAAATTCAGGAAGTTCGGAGTTAAATTGAAAGGAAAATTCTCATTTCAGAAGCCTTAAGTTGAAGAAATTGAGTAAGACTGGAATTTTGAGTAAACAACCTCAGAATGCGGATCTGAAGGTTCCAACAGGTTCGTATGATGATTTCGAACTTGGGCGTATGTCCGGAACGGGTTTTGGATAACCCATGAGCGTTTCGGCGTGTATTGTGGAAGTTAGTATTTTAGAAGAATTTCATAAATTTGGGTTGCAACGCATTTTAGTATTATAGATGTTTGTTTGGGATTTCGAGTCTGGGAATAGCTTCGTATGGTGATTCTGGAGTTGGGAGCGCGATCGAAAGTGAATTCGGATGTCCGTAGGTCATTTTGAAGTCATTTGCCTAAAGATGGAAATTTGAAGGTTTTTGAGAAAATCCTACCGGAAGTGGAAATTTTGATATTGGGGTCGGAATGCGATTCAGAAAGTTGGAGCAGGTCCGTAATGTCGAACATGACTTGTGTGCAAAATTTGGGGCCAATCGGACGTGATTTGATAGGTTTCGGCATTGGATGTGAAAGTTAGAAATTTCAAAGTTCATAAAGTTGAATTCTTGTGCGATTCGTGTTTTCGGCGTTATTTGATGTGATTTGAGGCCTCAACTAAGTCCGTGATATGTTTCCAGACTTGTTGGTACGTTCAGACGAGGTCCTGAGGGGCTCGGGTGAGTTTCGGGGTGGTTTCGAACCATTTCTAGGTCATTTATAACTCCTGGTTTTTGGCTACAGCAGTTTTCTACGCGATCGCGGGGAATTGGTCGCGATCGCGGTGAGTAAAATGTGAGAAACGGGCCAGTGAATCGCGATCGCGTAGAGTAAATGTTCTGCTGCACTGACTCGACTTTGGAGGCTCATATCTCACAATCTATTAGGAATGTTGAGATGGTATAAACTGTAAGTTGTATACCTTTGTGTCTAGTTTCTAGAAAGGTAAACCGTTCATGATTTGGATTTGTGTACAAAGAGATATGGTCGTTACACTACAGGGTGTCCGGGAAGATGAAGAAGAAAGTTGTGTTGCACATGGGCTGACTTTGCCAGATTATATCTACAAATCTATAAGGAATTGGTAGATGACCAACACATGAAAGTTGTAGATCTTTGAGTCTAGTTTTCAGAACATTTAACCATTTTTCATTTGGAGTTGTGTGCAAAACGTTATGTCTATTCTACTGGAGGTTGTCCGGGCAGGCTGGGCAATTGTTCTCCGCGATCGCGAAGAGCAAAGTTTGGGCTGTAAAATTGTTCTTCGCGATCGCGATGAGTAAATACCTGGGCAGAATGATATTTTAGCGGGTTTAGCTCATTTTTCTTCATTCTTCACTTGGTTGGGGCGATTTTGGAAGATTTCAGAGGGTGATTTTCATCAAGCATCAAGAGATAAGTGGTTCTTTCTCATTTCCAAGTTAATTCAAGGTTTATACATGATATTAAACATGAAAAATTGTGGGAAAATTGGGATTTTTGGAAGAAAACGTAGAATTTATAAAATTTGATTTTAGCCATGAATTTGAGCATGAAATTGTAACAAATTGTATATTTGAGTTAGTAAAGTTATGGGTAGAATTTATCTTCGAGAAATTTCGGAATCCGGGCACGTGGGCCTGAGGGCATTTTGGTCAATTCTTTGAGCGGAGTTGGGAAATTATATAATCTGAATTTTTAGCAAATATTAGAGTATACTTTCATTGAATTATCGTTATTTGGATAGTTTGGGGGCGTTGCGCATCCATTGGAGTCGTCGTAGAGGCTTGGAAGCCGGGTATGGATCATCGGAGCAAGGTGAGTCTCCTTTCTAACCTTGTAAGAGGAAATTGTCCCCATAGGTTTTCTATGTGTTGTGTGTAATTGTTTGTGGGGGCTACGTACGTACCAAGTGATGAGAGTCCGTGCGTAGCGGCTATGATTGTTATGTCCGGGTAGCGAGGCCCCACATCATGCTCTATTTTTCACTCGTAAGGAATTATATGCTACGAGCTCTGATTATATGTGTAGTTTTTGTTCTTCTGACATTTATGGAATTTAAATAATGGAAAAGAAATTATTTTACGGAAAGTAATATAAAAAAAATTGTGCCATTGTCGTGAAATTTTAGGGCCACAACGTGCCTTATACTCTTTCTTGCAAATGACATATACGCTATAAACTCATGATTTTGCGTGATATTTCTTTTCTCTGAGACTTTATGGAAATTGTGGAATTGAAAGGAATTTGTTATGTAAAGTAAGTTTTATGTATTATTGTGCGAGCGATGCGTGATTTCCCCCACTCTCATGGGAGCGGGCCGTACGCCACGGCGGATTGAAAGGTGCACTTTTGGGACGGGACGGTCGATCCCCGGCAGTGCACGGAGATGATATAATTAAGAATGCACTTTTGGTATGGGTCATTCGATCATCGGCAGTGCATGGACGAAGTTGTACTATGTTATGATATGGTTACATTGAAAGACGCACTTTTGGGACGGGCGGATCGATCCTCGGCAGTGCGTAGATATGACTATGGTAAGCATGTACTTTTGGGACGGTCCAGTCGATCCCCGGCAGTGCATAGCTATTTTTCCTTATGACTCCGGCCGGTTGTCTTATTCTTGTGTGCGTATGATTATTTGGCATTGTTTTATGGATATTGACTTGTGTTGGATATTTGGGGGAAAGAAAGTGGCCATTGTTATTGTTCCAGTATTTACTTGGATTTCTGTGCTTTATACATAATTGCTGCTCACTGTCTTACATGTCTTATGCTTTTAATTGTTTTGTCATTGTTGTATCATACTGTTGGACCTTAGTGAGTGTCAAGTCGACCTCTCGTCACTACTTCTTCGAGGTTAGGCGGGATACTCACTGGGTACATATATGTATATGTACTCATGCTACACNATTCGGAGACTTACTCAGGTTGCATTGTTCCGTGGCGTTCCGCAGCTGGCAGAGTCTCCCTTCTATGTCCCTACGCTTTTGTCTTTATTACCTTTGTCCAATTTAAATTCTCGGACAAGAGTTGTATAATTGTATAAATTCTTAGAAATTGCTCATGTACTTGTGTCACCGAGTTCTGGGAAAGTGTTGGTATTTCTTGTACTGCATTAAGTGGATTTTCCTGTAAAGACCCGTAAAATTTCTTGCTTAAAATAATGGCCGAACGAGTCCCCGAGTTGCTTTTACTGTGGAAATTCCTAAAACGGACCTAATTTGAACAAAAAGTACCACGGGAGCTAAGGAATTAAAGTTTTCCAGAAATTGGGTGTTATGCGACGCACTATGCGATTGCATAATGTGTATGTGGACCGCATAGTGGTCGCATACACAGGCAAGACTACTGCCCAACTGAAGGACAACTATGCGGTCCAATCTGCGACCGCATTTCGATTCTGCGGATCGCATAGTTGTCGCATTATTGCCTTTGAGTTTTGGGGAGGAGTGTTATGCGACGCACTATGCGATCGCATAATGAGTATGCGGACAGCATAATGGTCGCATACCTGGGCAGATTATTTTAAAATTTTGGCCCACCTGAGGGCCATTCTGCGATCCAATATGCGGACCGCATGTCAGGA
>ML257145.1:21959-42855 GCA_005239495.1 Nicotiana undulata | reverse complement strand
TTCCTCACTGCTATGTTATGATTTTTCACTCAGTATTTCTGTGAAATTATTTTGACACTCAGAATATTTTGATACTACTTCTTGAAAATGAAATATTGTTTTGGGTCGAGAACCCGATATATTTATGGCCTGAAGGGTAAATTGAGAGTGTCTGACTGAGTGAGGCTGCTGGCCTATATTGTGAGGATGATGTGATATGAGTGAGGTTGCGGGCCTATATTGTGTGTGAATTATGCCATGTTGTGGCTTATTATTGCGCTTGGGCTGTAGGAGCCCCTCCGGAGTCTGTAACACACCCCCAGTGAGCGCCGGTACCGAATGAGTGATGCCCGCGGGGCTTATGAAGAGTGACTGTGAGGATGCCTGATGGGAAGAGTGACTGTGAGGATGCCTGATGGGCAGGGTGACTGTGAGGATGCCTGATGGGCATAGTGAATGTGAGGATGCCTGATGGGCAGAGTGACTGTGAGGATGCCTGATGGACAGAGTGACTGTGAGGACGCCTGATGGGCAGAGTGATTGTGAGGATGCCTGATGGGCAATGGTTACGATAAATGATTTTGGCCCGAGGGGCAGTTTTATGAAAGATTTTACTGAGTTTTCAAACTATGATTTACTTCGTTTTCACACTGGTTTTACTGAGAATTTTACTGAGATATACTGATATTGCACTTGTTTCGAAGGTTTTTCTGAATACTGATTTCGAACTCATTATTTGATGAATGGCACGTGGTGACTTGGTGTTTTACTGGTTTGTGGAATTGTGTACATGTTCTGTGTGTTTATATTACTCAGACTGTGATTTATTTTCATTACTACTGAGTTGGCGTACTCATAAAGACTCCCTGTGCCTCTGTGCACAGATCCAGGTACTAGTTCGCAGCAGTAGCTGACGCAGTTGATAGCAGCATTTCACGGGATTTCGAGGTAGCTGTCCAGCGTCCACAGCTTCTCCATTTCCCTTCCTTATTTAGTTTAGCATTTGATTCAGAGACATATATTTAGTTTTAGCAGAGTTAGATCTATTTATTCTTAGATGCTCATGACTATTGACTCCAGTTCTTGGGAGGTTGTTTAGGTTAATATGGGAATGCTAATACTTAATTATATTAATTATGATTTGGTTGCTTGTTTATTATTTAATTGTGAACTATTATAATTGAATAAACGCGCAGTAAGGTGATGGTTGGCTAGCCTAGTTTCACGATATGCGCCATCACGGCCTGTTAAGATTTAGGGTCGTGACATTTATTATTTTGTTTTCGATATTTTCCTAATTCTAGAAGTTTCTTGGATTGTTACACCCAAGATTCTTCAATGAAAGTTCCTAAACTACCCCTTTAGTGCCCTTACAATTACTCTTGTAGTATTTAAGGTTAACGGTTAGGTTATTTATTAAGTGTTGACTGATTTTTATCCTAATTGAGTGATTAACTCAATAGTTAAACCTTAATGTAACTGAATTTAGACCAACCTTTGATCTTAAGTGAGCTATTTTCAGAATTTATGTTAGATTAATTGAAGTAAACTTGTTAACTTAGTGGTAGGAAGTTTAATCTTCTTAGTGAGGTTAGATAATTCTAAAATAATTAATTGAATCTCAATTTATTTTAGGACTTAGATTAATTAATGATTATGTCACTAGACTTAGTTAATTTTCATATACTATGACTTATTTTAGTTTCAAACCTAAGCTTAACTAATCAAGTGTGGTTAATTCTCTATTACTTAACCAAATCAGAACCCTAATTACTTCACTACTTAATTAATTAGCTTAGGTGAATGACTAACACTAGATTGACCTATGCTAAAATCAGAAACAAGTTGACAAAACACAGGATAAATACAGATTATCAACTCAGGCTTGAAGAAAAATTCAGACAATCAGTCAAGAAACCTAAAAATCAGAAATAGACTAAGGAGGAGAATCAAATAATTCAAGCGAAGTCATAAAATCCTAACTAATTGACGATTAACAGCAACTATAATTAACAGCTAATTTTAGTCATGAACCCTAATTAGTAATTAACAAAGACAACTAAACCTAAAATGGCTACCATTCAAGAAGTGTTAAACACAATCAAAACATGCATGAAAGCAATTTTAAAACAGAATTAATTAAAGAGAAAAACAAGAAAAACAGCAGAAGAAAAACAGTGATATTTAAGGAAATTTAGGACCAAACTAAACACATGATTTTGACCTAAATTTTTTACAAGAATAGGAATAAATAGGGTACCAGACAGTAGAAGGAAGCTTGACCGAAAAAGTTGAAGTCGCTGGATTTTGGCCGGATTCCGGTGAGTTCAAAAATAACTCAAGCTTTCATGAATCGATGGCTCTTGTTAAAAGCCATCGACTCATGTGAGCCTGAGCTACAAGTCTGCTTGAAATCCTCCGATGCAAGTTTTTTTGAACACTGAGTGGTGTTTTGGGGAAACCAGTAGTAGGACGGGGTTGAGGAGAGGAAGAAGGTCGTCTGGTGAAATTTTGGTATAATTTGGTTTAGCTTCGCCGCCGGTAGGCGATTTCCGGCCGGCGGAGTAGGGTGGCGGACGGCGAAAGCCGGCGGGGGTTAGAGAGAGAGACGAAGAGACAGGGGGTTAGGTGTTTGGTGAATGAGGGGTAAGGGGGTAGAGTTCGGACATATTTATACTATTACAGATTTAGTTCCCAGCCGTTGGATATAAATAGATCAACGGTTGTGATTAATCTCTCATTCGAAATGGGGTCGTTTTGAGAGGTAACGGGGCTGGACGGGTTTAGCTTAATTGGGCTGGGTATTTAGGGAGAAAGACTTTGGGCCTGGGTAAGTTAGCCCAAGTCCGATTTTAACCCTTATTCCTTAATTAATTAATCCTATTATTTCAAATTAAAATTCTAAAAAGTAGTAACTAATTTTAACTTAGTTTTATCTAATTTTAAACTAATTGATAAGCTAATTAAGAGTAGCACCGTTTAATTTAAATATCCCTAATCATTTAAAGAATAAATTTCGGCATTTTCTTAGAAAAGATGATTAAATTAAGCAATTAATCCTTAAATCTACATTATGCCAAATAATCATCATTTTGTTGTTATTTATTTCAATTAATTATAAATAATAATTTTGTAATTTCCTGATAACAATGGTTAAGGTTATAAACTTAATTATGCAACTTTAAATCATTTATAAATTTCAAAAGATGAATTATGATTATGCAACGCAAAAATAATTCACAAATAACATTGAAATTCAACAAAAAATTATAAAATTAATTAATTTATTGAATTTTGTAGGAATATATGGTAGGTTAAAAATTACATGCTCACAATAAGAACACCCGCTTCGCCCAAAATCCAGAAGATCTCTAAGGATTTCGAAAGTTTGGTTCCTTCTAAAATGAGGCGACAAACCAAACTTGTGGTTTCATGTAAAGAAGTACTGAAGGTAAAGCCATATGTTGTGGTCTACACTAAGGAACGTGACGAAGATGAAGAAAGTGTGGGTTCTTCGTATCATGTTATTGTACAAGGCGAGAATGGTGTTCCATCTTCAATGGAGGATAATGCAGAATTGGAGGATGTTTCACCGTGTTATCACATATCCTTCAACGATGGGGACCTCAAGAAGATGAAGATGCATGCTCCACCTGAACTTGAAGAAGGGGTGAAGACGACAGTTGATGCCTTAAAAGAAGTTAACCTTAGCACCGATGAAGAACCAAGACCCACCTACCTAAGTTCTTTTGCTAGAAGTTGATGAAGAAAGCATTTATATTGAGTTACTCAAGGAGTTCAGGGTGTCTTTGCTTGGAGTTACAAAGAGATGTCTGGCTTGGACCCGAAAGTAGCAGTCCATCACCTTGTAGTCAAGAATGGTGCTCGCCCTATTAAACAAGCTCAAAGGCGCTTTAGGACGGACTTAGTTCCCTTGATTGAAACCGAAGTTAACAAACTCATCGAAGTTGGCTTTATTCGTGAAGTTAAATACCCAACATGGGTTTCAAGTATTGTCCCTGTAAGGAAGAAAAATGGCCAGATTCGAGTGTGCGTTGACTTCAGGGATCTCAACAATGCGTGTCCGAAAGATGAATTCCTGCTTCCTATTCCAGAGCTAATGATCGATGCTACTACATGGTATGAGGTAATTTCATTTATGGACGGTTCATCAGGCTATAACAAAATTTGCATGGCGCCAAAAGATCAAGAGCTTACTGTATTCCATACCCCCAAGGGTATTTATTGTGACAAGGTAATGCCTTTTGGCTTGAAGAATGCTGGTGCTACTTACCAAAGGGCTATCCATAATATTTTTGATGATCTTCTCCACAAGAATGTCGAATGCTATGTTGACGATTTGGTGGTAAAATCAAGGGAGAAGAGTGACCACTTGATAGACTTGAGAATGGTGTTTGAGTTGCTTCGGAGGTACAAACTTAGGATGAATCCATTGAAGTGTGCCTTTGGGGTTACTTTTGGAAAGTTCCTTGGTTTCATTGTCCGACATCGAGGAATCGAAATTGATCAAGCCAAAGTGGATTCCATTTTGAAGATGCCTGAGCCTCATGATATTCATGAATTGTAAAGTGTGCAAGGAAAGCTAGCATACCTTAGGAGATTTATCTCGAACCTAGCTGGGAGGTGCCAAATATTCAATCGTCTCATGAAGAAAGGCGTTCCTTTTAAGTGAGACCAAGCTTATAGCAATGCCTTTGAAAGCATCAAAACTTACTTGACGAAGCCTCCAGTTTTGCCAGCCCTTGTAGCTGGAAAGCCGTTGATACTATATTTTGTAGCACAAGAAAGGTTTGTTGGAGACAATGAGGATTGACGCTCAACAACAGAAGAGTATGCTGCCTTTTATAGATTATGAAAGTCGGCTACTGAAAATTTATTAACAATGTGGGAACCGATATAAATTTGTGACAATTATTATATTCATAAAAGAATTAGGTATTAGCCACATGCGGTAATTTATTTCTTTCGTGCCAGGTAAAGGTCACAAGTTCGACTTCTAGTGGGATTACTAATACGAAGTGCATGATAGCTCGTGGAAAAGTAGGTTATGATTCCAATATTTTTGCAAGGAAAGTAACTCATATGTGTTTCTCTTGTGTGGAATTAATGTGTGCTCCAATATAGGCTGGAAAATCAAATATTTAATAAATACATATATGATTGGATACTTGCATGGATTACAATGCAATTTCAATGGGAAAAAAAGTGATAATTAAAAGGACATGCACGTCCACTTCAATGAGAAGTGAAACCATTTGCTACCAACAAAGGGAAGTATGTCTAAATTAATTTGTACTTCAAGGCCTGATTTGGTTTCGACGAGTCAACCTCGACAAGTCTTGTAGTAGGGGGCATTTGTAAGTATTTAAATTTTATTGAATTTAAATTCAATAAAAAAATTTGGACTGTATTATAAATATATTAGTTCAAACAAATATCATGGTCTAATATAATTGAATTAATTATATGAGTCCGATATATGTGAATAAGTCCAAATCCATTGGGTCGGGCCATATAATTGAGCTAAAGTGATGAGCTCACTTCATTAAGCCCAAGATATCATCTTCCTAGAGGCCCAGTTTGGTGTCATGTGTCAAATGAAGTGGAACGCCAAGTCAAATGAAAGAGCCAATAGGATCGTGCCATGTGTCAAAATGACAAGGCATGCCAAGCGAAATCAAAAGGCCGGTGAAACCGTGTCACGTGTGCAAGTGACATGTTCTGGCCAATCAAACGCAGCCATGTCACATTTCAATTTGATTGGTCGGAAAGAGTTTGTTCTTATCATAGCTCCTCCCTTCCACAACTATAGATAGGGGTCTTCATAACCGAGAAAAGACACCAGAAGTTATAACAAGAAGCAAGAGAGAGCTCGTGTACCAAACTCCACAAATTTCTCTACAAGTTTCAAGCTTCAAGCAATCAAGTTCAAGTTCAAGAAATCAAGTTCAAGCTCAAGAACGAAGAACAAATCAAGATTCAAGGAGTACGAGTTCAAATCAAAGTTCATCCTAGTTGAATTCAAGATCATCGTTCGTGGGAAAAACTACATATTCAAGATCAAGCTCAACGGCTTTGGATTTATTTACTATTTGAAAGAAGAATCAGAAGATTCATAGATATTGTACACTCATATTATTTGAAATCAAATACTACGATTGTTGTAATATTTTCGGTCTCATATTATTTTCTTGTCGCAAATTTATTTTCTACAAATTCTAATATCAAGTGATTGTGTGATTTGTGGGAAGAACACTAAGGGGACAATGGAGCACCTCCTGTTTGAATGTGATTACTCCAGAAATATGTGGGCAACATTGCTAAAATGACTGGGAGAAAGACATCAAATTGGAATATGGAATGAAGAGATTGAATGGTTAACCAAGAGAGGTACTTACATAGTTCGAGCTCACATGCTAGGATTTCTGTTTGCTGCTGTGGTCTATCATGTCTGGGCAAAGAAGAACCAACGAAGATTTCACGGAAAGGTGAAATCAAGCTCTCGGAGGATGAAAAATGTTGTACTGGAGCTGCACCTACGAGGGCAAAATGAATCCAAATGGCACAAGGAGTTAGAAAGATTGAGCAACTACCCTACTTAGCCGTATATAATTATATATATGCAGAGATAGTAAGTAGAGGACATATAAATATATAGCTATATGTAGAGATAGTAAGTAGTTGTTAAGTCTGTTATTGGACTAGCTCTATAGTCCCACTGAGCTAAGCGAGTTGTACATACTATAGTTGGTTAAATGAAAATTTTGACTGTTTAACCAAAAAAAATTGCTTCAAGAACATTTGAAGAGAAACTTTTAGTTTGTTTTTCATTGAGGTAAAACTAAACTTTATTTATGATTTTTATAAATTATTTACGAGTATTTAGTTCCTATCTAATGATGTTAGCTACAACAACAATAACAATTCAGGTCAATCAGTTTTTTTTGGTTTGTTACAAACTTATTTTTAGTTTTATGACCCTACCTCTTATTTTACACATGAGAGATTTACTTTTACACATAAGAGATCTAAAAAGATCATTTTCTTAAATTCAAAATTGTAAACGGGCATGAAGTACAAATAACACTAACAACAGTGTAATCCCACAAGTGATGTGTACACGGATGATATTAAGGCCTCATTTGTTTGCACTTAATTGAGGTCTGAATCTTAATCATTCAGATCTCAGACATTAAGTGCGTTTGTTTTTAAAGTCTGAATCTTAATTATTCATATCTTAATCATTAAGTGCGTTTGTTTTTTTTACTTCACAACCACTTAATGGGTCTGAATAGGTTTGTATGATTAAGATCTATAACAGAGACTTAATTTCATTAAGATGCTATCACATATTCATTATTAACTGCCGCCACTGCCTACCATTATCAACTACCANCCACCACCACCACGCCACCATCATCCTCAATCATAGCCGCCACCATTATCGACCATCACCACCTACTATCCCCACCACTCCGACTACCATATATCATTCTCACCCACAATCAACACTCATCCACCTCAACTACCACAACTGCACATCACCATCAACAACCACAGCCGACACTGCCCATTATTATAACCTACCACCACCCACCCACCACCTTTTTCAGTCACAACTACTACCACCACCCACCATTATTAACTATCACCACCCACCACCATCCTCAATCATAATCGCCACCACTATCAATCACTACTAGCTACTAGCATGAACCACCATCATCAACCAAACTACCATCGCCTCTATCACCCGTTAGCCATCATCACCTACAACTATCATATTTTAAAAAATTATATATTTTATTGATAGAATATTAGATTAGTTAGTATTTCATTTGGATTTTATGTTTATTAATTTTCAAATAAAGATAATTTTTATACATTCAGATGTTAAAAATCAAACAGTCTTAATTATTTCTATTCAGATCTTATTACAAATCTTAATATATTTAGATGTGTATTCAGACTTAGATGTCTTAATCTTAATACACATCTTGATATTCAGATGTGTATTCAGATTCAGACGTCTTAATCTTTAAAAAAACAAATGAGGCCTAACTGTTTTTACTAACTAATACTAGTTCCTATGTTATCAGTAGTTGCATAACATTTGTGCATTATGATTTCTCTTAACTAATTCGACTCTAACGACAACGAGCATTGTGCTGCCAGAACAAACCCCATCCGAGGCGCTCGTTTTTTTTTGTGTGTGTGTGAAAATAGGGAGGTGGCTTATTTGATAGTCATCGATCTGCTTCTCCACAAAAAGAACTAAGAAAATGGTGGTAATAACAACTAATAAGGTGCAAAGGAATCTACTTTGTTTGTTTTAAGGCGTTCACGTGTTACATATAGCTGTGTAGTTGTGCTTAACCCCTTCTCACTGTTTCCTCGCGATTGGGGCACGTAACTTGGAATGCTATCGTGGAAGCCACGGATGATGAATAAAATATAATAAATTTGATATAGTGTCATATAATTTTTGCCACGGGATGTAAATTTGTGGGTAAAAATTTATTACATTACGCAGATATAAAATTTATAATTTGAGAAATATAATATTTTCAATGATAAAGAATCTTAAAGCTTGTACCATAAAATTTAAATTTTGAATAAGCCTCCATGTGCATATCGATATCCTTCTTTAGGCATCTACAAGCTTCCTTTTTTTGTCTCTTGTATTCATCTTCATCTTCTATTTGACATTTGACAAGACTTGAACGATTTTCTTGTGGCTTAGTGTTGCAGCCTAATTGGTCTAACTTAGAGACGGTGCAATAAATATTTCAAGTGGTGAAACTGCTCGCATCGCATGCAAAGGCTATAATCCACATTTTTTTATTTGTAGGCCAAGGGGAAGAATGGCTCCGCGGTTGAGTTTGAACTATTAAAACACACATCAATTTTTGTGAATAAAATTATAACGCTTCGCTCTTCCTTGCTTGAACTTACAAATTTCGAATTATTACAAGAATATTTCTTTTATTATGAATAGACTAGATTAAATTAAAAAGAAGAAAAGAAAGAACCATACCAGCCAATAAAACTCGATTTGAGCTGCGAATGGTTACCGTGACCAATGTCCCAG
The DNA here is from genome assembly GCA_005239495.1 of Nicotiana undulata. Classification (NCBI taxonomy): domain Eukaryota; kingdom Viridiplantae; phylum Streptophyta; class Magnoliopsida; order Solanales; family Solanaceae; genus Nicotiana; species Nicotiana undulata. Next base: position 33,764 of record ML257145.1, on the reverse strand, counting down.
CCGATAAACAATCACGTCACGCACCATGGCATTTTGTTGCTATGTTTCCTGAATTTCCTCACCAGATGTCCCTCTCAATTTGATAACGGCTTATCTAATTACTTTAAAAAAATATATATATAGTTTTAATAGAAAAAATTACAAACCTTATGACCTGCGAATATTTCCAATAAAAGCAAGTCTAATCAAAAGCACAAAACCCATATATTACCGGTTTCAGAAATCTTCACAAGTAGCTTTTTGGGTTAAGCAGAAACTCTTTTTGTTCTCTAATCTCCTATAAATTCTAATTGTCCACCCATTATTAATTTGCTTAATAACACTCTATTAAGCAAGATATATTAACAAAACCACAAAACTGACTAAAATCAAGTCATAATCCCATTATCCGTGGGTCACCCGCTCTTGCTTTTTCCCACGATCTTCACTTCATCAGCAGAAACAACAATATTAACAACTACTCCCCTATTTCTCTCTCTCTTTACACAACCCACGTTCTTTCCCCCATTAAACCCCATTACTTACTCCATCAAATTCTAACGCTAACATATCCTTTTGTTAGGTATTTAAATATATAACAGTAGTTTTGAGTTAAAAGTTTGGAAAAGAAACGACAAGAGATATGAGAGGAGGAGATATAGAAAATAGGGGAGAAAAAGACAGGGGAAGGAATTATGCTTCCTCGTATGCAGTTGAAGATCACAGAGATACAACATGGATTTCTTGGTTGATCCCTTTGTTTGTGGTGGCTAACGTTGTTATGTTCGTTGTTGTCATGTATTTTAACAATTGCCCTAAGCATGATAATTCGGGCTGTGTCGCTAGGTTTCTTGGACGGTTCTCTTTCCAGCCGTTAAGAGAAAATCCTCTCTTTGGTCCTTCTTCTTCAACGTAAGCACCAATTTTGTTTTTCTTTTAATACCCCATGTTGCAATTTCTGTAAATTTATGTATTCTTGAGATAATTTGAGACTTTTTTTTTTGTTGAAGTTTGTATCTTTAACTTGTTTACTATAGGATTAAGTCGGTGGAGATACAATTCCTCGCTGTATTTGGTCTGTTTATAGGATTTTCTTTTCAGTAACTGTTTCTTGTGCTTTCGACCCTAGAATTTACACGATTGCTTAAGGGTTGGCTTCAACATGAATTATTTCTTGAATATTTGTGCAGTTTTTGTTTAAGCTTCCCATTACCTGGTTGAAGTACCTGCTGTGTGGGGCTTTTCTGGCTTTGAATTAGGCATGTGACATTTGTGTTTATTTGCTGTTTGACGTGACTAGTGAACAGATTCCTGCTGTTTAACATTGGCCATGTCACATGCACCAGTTCCTCTACATGGCCCATATAAATTTAATTACATCTTCATGGACCAGGAAATTTATTTGTTATTTTTATCAACTTTGGTTTGATTGATTAAGTACTTTCATTTAGTTACTTCCACTTGTTATGACTTTGAGTTCAATCAGCCCAAAGATGGACTGATATATTAAGTCACCTATACATTTATCCTAAACTGGTCAGCTAATAGATACAGAGGATTGGAATCATCACAGTCAGTGGCGGAGGCAAGATTTCCATTAAGGAATTCAAAAAAAAAGTTTAATTAAAAAAGATTGTAGCTAGTGGGAATTGAACAAATGATCTCACAACTATGCTTTTGCGCAGTGTCAAAGGGATTCAAAACATAATATATAGAGGTAAAAACAGATTTTGCTTTATATATAGAGTGTAATTTTTTGGCGAAGGGGGTTCGGGTGAACCCCTTCCGTCCCCTAAATCCGCCTCTGATCACAGTTCGACAATTTTTACCCTGATTGTCAACCTACTCCTGTGCTTTGCACATAGCGGAATCGGAGAGTTAACTAACATCCAGCAATTCTTGAGGAAACTTATTATGGGGTCTTTCCTCCAATTTGAGTTCACCTGGAGGGAGTTATCCTTACTCTTTATTTGCATGCCTCAAGTTGGTGCATGCAAAGACTTCTCCCTTATTGAATAGAGCAAACTTTGACAAGGCATCAGTGTTTCTAGCTATTTAAGGTTTTACTTTCTACATCTTTGTTAATTCTGGTTTCTTGAGTTGGTGCTTTTGCAAGTGATTCTTTTTCTCCGTTGTGTTTAAGAAATTATCGGATGTACAGAGTTTAAAGTGTTCTACCCAAAATATAAATTGCTATGTTCGGATGGAGAAATGCCTTTGGTAAAATCTATGTTTTGTTCTTGCTGAAGGTTACAGAGGCTGGGCGCTCTTGAGTGGAAGAAAGTGGTCCATCAGCATCAAGGATGGAGGCTTATCACATGTATCTGGTTACATGCTGGTGTTATTCATCTGATTGCAAATATGTTGAGTCTTGTAATTATTGGCATACGCCTTGAACAACAATGTGGCTTTGGTATGTTATATATTATGCTCTTCTCAGTTTTGGATTTTCCCTCTCATTTTTTTTTCCGTTTTTTATACTGAATTCTTTCACTTGTCTCTTGAATGCAATTATATACTCAGTTCAAACTGGTCTTTTCTTTTGCAGTGCGCATTGGAATTATATACTTATTTTCAGGTGTTGGTGGGAGCATACTTTCTTCCTTGTTTATTCAGAGGAGCATCTCTGTTGGTGCTTCAGGGGCACTCTTTGGCCTACTTGGCGCTATGCTTTCGGAGCTTATCACGAATTGGTCAATTTACACGAACAAGGTTTGTAATGCTAGTCGATGGTTTCCAAAACAATGGTTGCAGGAATCATTTTCTAAGCCAATTTAATTTGAAAAAAGGTTCAGATAATGTCCCTATTAGAAACTATAGGGTGGAATAAGAACATTGCACCATTTCTGCTTATCATCCTTTTGATGTTTCCATAGGTTTGTGCTCTGTTGACGCTTTTGGTGATAGTTGTGATCAACCTAGCAGTTGGAATCTTGCCTCATGTGGATAATTTTGCTCACATAGGTGGATTCTTGACTGGATTTCTCCTTGGTTTTATTCTGCTTCCACATCCTCAACTAGGGTGGATGGAACGTCGGAATCGTCCAGCTGGTGTTCGTGTGAATTCCAAATACAAGGGTTACCAATACGTATTGGGGCTGCTTTCTCTGATGCTTCTGGTAGCAGGGTTAGTCTTAACATTCTACTTTAGCTCTACCAGTAGTATTATGAGTATATACAGTCACTATTTGTCATACTTCTTTTTCATCTGAAAGAAAATCGGATGCCCCTGGCCCCCGGGGCCTAGCTCAAGTGGCAAAGGGTGGTGGACTTGCGACTTGGGTCACCCCCACACCATGCAAAGCAAAGCCTGGTATTTAAGTGCAGAAGGGTAGAGGGGCGGACCCATTATCCACCGAGTTTCGAAGGCTGAGGTTGGTCCAAAGGATCGGCCCCAGACGGATTTTTCGGTCATAAAAAAAAATAAAAAAATGAGGAGAATCGGATGCCCCTGATCAGATTATCTGTTTGTGCTTCAAAATGCAGGTTTATTGTCGGGCTTGTGATGCTATTCCGAGGGGCTAATGGATATGATCATTGTCACTGGTGTCGCTACCTAAGCTGTGTTCCCACCTCTAAATGGAAGTGTGATGGAAATTAGAGATGGTTGCAAAGTTTTGGCTTGAAGAATTTTCCACTTTGGCCTGTGAAGCAGTCATTAGATCATTAATTTCTTTTAGCATGTTTTCCTCTTTTTAGTTTTTAGCACTAGATATCTAGATTTAGAGCCCGTTTGGATTGGCTTAAAAAAAAGTGACTTTTCCGCAGAAATAACTTTTAAACAAAAAAGTAATAAGTTGAGATTGCCCAGCTTCTTGCTTTTGGCTTGTTTTAAGCAGTTTTAAACTTATTTTAAGCCTTTTTTTATTTTGCCAAACACTGAAAAAAGCTAAAAAGAGCTTAAAAGCTGATTTGACCAGCTTAAAAGCCAATCCAAACACCCTCATAGTTCGTGTCATTCCCCCTACTAAATAGACAGATTCTCATTAGATATTCTTGTTGATAATTTTGCCTTGGATAAATTTAGATGGCTTTTGAAGCATATTTGCCTTCTTTTTGCCTTTACTTCTATATTTTTTTGTACTGATGAGTTGAAAAGAAGGAAATAAAGGACAATCTGGTGTGCGAAGCATTCCGTGTTCGAGCAGGGCGTGGAGAAGGGTCATATCCCAAGGGTGTGTGATGTAAGCAGACTACCCTGAAGTATCAGTGGTTGATGCTACGGGGATCGAAATAAAAATAAGGAAATAAACAGAACAAAGAGAAGAAAAATGAAGTACTAAGAGCCCGTTTGGACATACAAAATTTTTACTTTTTTCCAAAAAAAAATATTGAAAACAATGTTTGGTTATCAAATTCAACACCTTTTTTCCAATTTCACTTGAAAATGCATTTTCAAATTTAAAAAATTGGTTCTTACCAGTTTTTCAATTGAAAATACATTTTCACTAGTTTTTAATTTTACAAATTAGCCTATACTTTTTAAATTTATACAATGACTCTAGCAACTATTAACCTACAACTATCCACAGAAAAACAAAACGCGCAGGTCTTTTAAAATTTTTGGTGATGCAAGCAGCCTATTAATCCATCTTTTGTTTTTATTTTATCTTTAAAAATAGGTAGGTTTTATTGAATTCTTGATATACCCCAATATTAAAGAAGAACTTATTCATATTCATGTTGTTTTTGGCTTAAATTCCTTCTCTGTGTATTAGTAGAATTAGAAAATGTGATATTGATTTTGCATCTTCTATGTTGAACAATAGCATTTTGATTGTTTATTTCAAATAGGATAAACAAATTGGATGATTTTGATATATTTTACAAATTGTGGAATATAAATTATGTTTCATAATTTTGAGAAAAAAGCATTGCAAATATTATAACCAAACTGCTAAGCCCAGGACTAAACGTTTACTTAAAAATGGAACAACCCTCGAGAGTCCAGTGTTGGATGCATGTTAGACCTGACTACTGAGTCATGCAACCTGGATGAAATGGTCACACGCTCACCAATAACCATTATACAACAATGAGACTAATATTTATTTGGGACACCGGTAGAAGAAATGTTATCATGTAACTTGGAAAATTCAGGAGGTAAAAGTAGAAAAAATTGGAGGAAATGGCAAGAGAGAAATCTGTAATGTGTATGGTGATGGTTTTGGGGGTTGCCATAATAATTCAGGGCACTGGAGCTGCTGAAGAATGTAGCACAGTGACAGCACTGGTAGCAGCATGCTCCAGCTTTGTGAACTATGGCACACCAGATCCAACTCCAGGTGAACCATGCTGCGTCGCAATGACGACCCTAAGCAACATAGCTAGCTCCACCGAGATGCGCCAGGCCGTCTGTAGATGCGTTATGGACCTTATTACTACTTACAACCCAAATGCTACTGCCATTGCCACTCTGCCTGGTTTCTGTGGTGTTTCTCTTGGTTTCACCATTGACCCTAACACTGACTGTGAATAGTAAGACAACCATAAGTTTCTTATCACCTAATATTTCATACTTACTTTGTTTGTTGGTTTAGTCATCCGATATTCAAGGTCCACTAGTCCTATTAATCGTGATTTGCTCTGGTTAAAGAAGCGAAACTCTAAAACTTTGTCTTAAGAGGTGGAGGTATTCTGACCATCCACCACACACCTCGGTGGTTAATATTTCATAGTTTTATCACTATGTCTGATCAATCTTTTCTTTTCTCTTTGCAGTGTCTCATAACAAATTGGTCTCTGGAAAGTGATGCTGAAGAATGAATTACACTTACCTTCACTCTAATCAAGAAGAGCAACCTTACTATAACAGTTTGTATTTTGTTTTTAATGTACTGAAAATGTTGTTCTTTCCTTTTTTTCGATGGAGGAGATAGTCGCATGTAACGACACACATACTATTAAAGGACTTTACCTTTGCTTTCTCATTCTTGCTACTTAGAAATGAACCATCACGAGTTGAGTAAAAGCACCTATCATGTCTTCCTCCCCCTATTCTATTACAAGGGAAACTAAACAAAGATTAGTCTTCACTTTCTTTGCTGACACTACTAGAAATCCGCTAAAAACCGATCTAAAGTTTTCGACCAACGTTGATCGGTCAAAAAAAGCGACCAAAAACCGTCCAGCTTGGATGGAAACTGGAAAAAAAAATTTATATTTTTTTAAAAATAAATACCGACCAAAGTTGGTCGGTAAATTGGTCAACTTTGTCAACAAGTTGACCGAGTTGGTCAGACTTGCTTAGTCAAAGAAATTTTTGGATTACCGACCAACTTTGGCCGGTAATGTGGACCCAATTTTTTAAATTTTAATAATTATTTTATTATTTAAAATATTTTATAAAATTTAAAGAATTTATATTTAATATTACCGACCAACGTTGGTCGGTTAATGTAGGAGAAGCATTTACCGACCAACTGTGGTCCGTATATTTTATTTTCTGGAAAATAACCAACCAAAGTTGGTCCGTTATTAAGTCAACATTGGTCAAACTTTTGAATCACTTCTATATTTACTATTTACTATCTAATAATATAAATGTAATTCGTTTACACTTTTGTAATACAAATAATGAATACACTAACATGTACTATAACATGCTATATATGTAGTTAAAGTAGTACAACGAAGCGTGTTATATATATATAGTTAAAGTATTACAATGAAGTATGTGTGTGTATATATATATATATGGGTATAGTCGTATATATATATAAGAACACAAAGTGCTAGGACCACAGAGTCAGGTTCTTTTAGGAATAGACTTGTGAAGATCCTCTTTAGTATATATAATTTATCATCAAATATATCTATTTGTAAATTGATTCATTGACTTGTAATAACTTACTTAGATGCATCGCTGAATATTAAAAATAAAATGTTTGACCTATATTGACTAATAGTAAAAACAAAACGTCTCAACTTATATCGATTAATCTATGTCATGCATTATTAGTGATGAATGAATCTATATATATATATATATATATATAAAATTAATAGGTTATGTAGTTAAAGTAGTACAATGAAGCGTGTGTGTTTTATATATATACACACACTAACATATATATATATATATATATATATATATATAAGAACACGAAGCGCCACGACCACAGGGTCGGGTTCTTTTAGGAATAGACTTGTAAAGATCCTAATTAGTATATATAATTTATCATCAAATATATCTATTTGTAAATTGATTCATTGACTTATAACTTACTTAGATGCATCGATGAATATTAAAAACAAAATGTTTGACCTATATCGATTAATAGTAAAAACAAAACGTTTGACCTATATCGATTAATAGTAAAAACAAAACGTCTCGACTTATATATCGATTAATTTATATGCATTATTAGTGATGAACGAATGAAAAAAGAAGTTATTAGCATCAATTACAATATAGTGTATGTGTGTGTGAGTGAGAATTTACTCATATACTTAATTATAACTTAGAAAATTTACTTAGATAGATGCTATTATAATTTATTAAAAGTAAATAGTTAATATAATTATTTATAAAGATTATGCTTATAGTTTATAATTATTTATAATAATTGTATATAGTTAAATAAAATAAATGCTAATAGTTTATAATATTTTAAGAAAAAAATAATTTACTTTTTTTAATAAAAAAACCGACCAAAGTTGGTCGGTTTTTGGTCAAATGGTCAACACTTAATGTACCGACCAAAATTACTGGCCAACTTTGGTCGGTAATTCTAAAATCAGAATTGAAATACAGGATTCCCCACATTTATCTCACCTTTCTTCTCCAAATTTCCCCCAACTCCTCACTCAAACCTTGCCCTCTCCTTCTCTATTTACCTCACATAAATCTCATTCCCCACCCCACGTCGTCCTCGCCCAGCTGCCGCCATCGCCGCTGCCACTGCCACTGCAGCGCCGTCTCCTTCCCCACCTCCTAAAAATCTAGATTTGTAATAGTTTCTATGAGTCCACCAACTATAAAGAGACCTGGTCCTTTACCAGTTCCTTCAAAGTTATAGATAGAGACAGTAAGTAAAAGAGGCACAGGATTTTTACGTGGAAAAATCCCAACTCAAGGGAACAAAAACCACGACCTACACTGGTAGGATTTGAACTTCACTAACTTGTAATCTCAACTATTACAAGCCACTTTGTAATGACTCTCTTACAAAGACTTCCACACACTAACTTGCAATACTTACTACAAGCCACTTTGTTACTAACTTAGTTACAAAGACTTTAACTTATGACTAATGCTAGTCACAACACAAACACAGATGGTTTATGATTTTGGTTTTCCTAATACAAGGCTTCTAAGAAAGCAATATAGGATACAATAGAAAGCAAAACACAAGATTACAACTCAACTAATGAACGCCTAAGAACACGTAATGAAATTGGTCCGTCTTAGTGGAGTTGTCTTCTTGTACTTGACACACTTGAGCCTTCAATGCTGGAGCAAATCTTCAATGCTCTTGAGATTGTTAGTAAATGCTCAAGTGAATATCTTATTTGTCTTGCAACAAGATAGTATACCTCTAGGACATCCCAAGAATGATACCCATGCTTAGTTGGTACACTCTACAACCAATAGAAAGTGACTGTTGCACTGTTTCTGCACTGTAGCGTGCACAGTTGCAGGCAACCACTTTCTGCCACAGCTTTCCAGCTGTAGAGTTGACTTGTACTTCTGTCAGGGGAATGTCAAGGGATCAGGTCCCTAAGCTGTTTCTTGTGAGTTCAAGTGTACACTGCCCAGATTTCTTGAGCTCATGCTGACTGGTTGTGCTGGATACACATCAGGTTCTATATCCGGTTCTTTACATAAAGTTTGTTAGATCATCAAAACATAAGGCTAACCCATCAATTCCCCCCTTTTTGATGATGACAAACTTTAAAATTGATGAACAGTTATATAGTCTAACTTAACCAGATAAAGTATCGGGACCCCATATTGTTCCCCCTGTCTATGTGCTTCCCCCTTAATTCATGCCCATCAATTATCTTCCCCCTTTTGGCATCATAAAAAGGCAAAAACAGACAGAAAGCATAAAGAAGTCTAACATAGCTAACTCATGCCCCATGTATGCACACAACATGATAGAAAACAGAAAGAAAAAATAAACATGCATCATACATAACAAAAGGGAGCTGATTCATTGAGAGCAAAAAGATGTAAATACATAGAAGTATTTCCTTAGGTAAGCAAAGACTTAATTTGGATTGTTGAAACGGGAGCAGCGTAGTGAAATCCAATTGCCAAACACAAAAAAAAGAACAAAATAAGAACTACCAACCACAATCACCAAAAGCATAACAAGATTGGACAAAGACAGAAACCTAGGGGGCACTAGAAGAGGAAGGTTTGGAGGAGGAGGCAGTCAGAGTTTTGAGAACCAGGTCCATGCGGGCATTGGCAGACATTTGTTCCTCCAGAAGTTTCTCTCGCAGGTTCTCAACCTGCTGCCTAAGCTCGGTGTTTTCATTGGTCAAGCGGGCAACATCCTCATTGGAAGAATTACCGGAACCAGGTCTCCCAGCAGCTTGACTCAACTGAGTCTCCAAATGGCATTCTGAGCCTTCAACTTCCTGATCACTTCAGTTGCATCATTCAGAGCGTTGATCAGTTGAGATATTGTTGAAGTACTACCCCCAGCTTTCTCTAAACATTCACATTCTTCTAAGGTGGTATTGGAGAAGGTCTGCTTGCGGGTCCCTACTCGTGGGTTTTCTATGGGTACCTTATTGAACTCAAACACCCGAGTAAGTAGGAATTCATACGGGAGCCCATGATTGCCTTCCTTGACATTTACCGCCTCTATCATATGTTCAATCATGATGCGGGCAAATTGACAGACTTGAATGAATCAAGGGCCTCCATCAACACTAAATCAGATGGTCGGTAAATAATTAAAATTGTCAGATGGTCGTTTAAAGCTACCGACCAACGTTGGTCGGTAATTTTTGACCTATTTGGTCGGTAAGCCATTCCGACCATCAATCGTCCACATCCAAATGGTCGCTTTTTGGTCGGTAATTGGCCATAACCAACCAATTTTGGTCGATTTTTAACAGATTTCTAGTAATGTGAGTAGTATGATGTGAATAATATGTAGACCGCTCAACATTGACTCACAACACGCTATGCAATGCATGATAGAGAAGAAATTCTACAAAAACTAAAAAATAGAAAAAGGAGAAAACCTTACATGAAACTGAAAAACATAAGAAAGGAAAATGACAAAAATTACTCCTTTCGTCCTTTTTGGTCCGTTCCAAAAAGAATGAATCCTTTTTAAATTTAAAAATAATTTTGCTTAAACTTACAATTATATCCTTAATGAAGAGGTTTTATAACCACACAAATACTCTGAACCTCTTTTTGATTAGTTTAGGACCATATATTTCAAAAGTATTTATTTCTTAAATTTGATGCCCAATCAAATAGGTTCATATAAATTGAAACGTAGGGAGTAGTAATCTACTTACTCTTTAGATAAAAATTTGTCTTGTCTCTTAACTACGGAGAAAGTAAAAAGGCAGCAACCCACAGTTTAACTTTTTCGCTATTCCTTACTTGCCTCGATCAAAGTATCCATGGTTCCAACTTGTTTGTTAGCACGTCACCATCTTGGGTAAATCCACAAGAAAGTATAAGAGAAAAGTAAAAAGTGCAACGGTATAATTAGGGGTGTACAAATCGAATCGAAAAATTGTATTAAATCAAAAAATCAAATCAAATTGATTAAAAATCTGACTAGGTTTGGTTTGATTTAGAAAAACTCGAACCAAACCGACATATAAATATATAATTTTTATATATATTTTTAAGACTTTATATTGAATTTTCTTTAAAAAATATTGAAATATTTGAGATCCTCTCATGTGTTAACCTAGAAAGCGTACATTAACGAAAATTATTGTTAGACGACTAAGAAAATAACTATCATGTATTACTAAAAAAATTCTCCAATTAAAATATTTTAATAGATCATATGTTTATCAATTTTTTCAATATTTACTAAACATATATTAATTTATCAAAACTTTATTTATAACTTTAACAAAGTAAGATTGGAACTATATTCATGGAACAAAAAAAAAACGAAAACTCGAAAAATCCGACAAAATCGAACCAATCCAAACCTATGTAATTGATTTGATTTGGCTTTGAACCTGGTCCATGTACACCCTTATGTATAACTTTGGGATCAGCTTCATGTGGGGCTGCTGGGTTCCAAAGGAGTGCCTTTTTTTAGCCAATACCCATTCAAGAGCATGTGAAAGACTAGTATTTTTGGCATTTCATTTTTCAATTGAGGCTTAAACGAGAAGAGAGCCTTGAATTAATGGTGAAGTCCTGGAAGCAACAGTAAAATTCTCTCGGTATGATCTATAAGTCATAGGTTTAAATTGTGAAAATAATCACTGATGTTTGTATTAGAATACGATCTTTCCTGGACCCTACATAACTACGGGATCCTTTACTGTTTACATTACACTCCCAGGGATACCTTTTCTAGATCCTGCTTGAACGCGGGGTCCTTTGTGCACCGGACTATTCTTTCTGATTGAGGCTTAGAGCAGTCTCATGGGATCCAAAATATATGGGAAGAAATATTTCACTTTTACTAATGATTGTGCAACCATTTGGGGTCTAAAGTCACCTAATAAAAGGCAGCTTAAAAGTAAAGAACTTTAGCGTAGACATAAAAGGTAATTACCTCCGTGAATGCATAGTTCATGTAACTTTCCGTACATTTCTTTTTTCTGCGTTCAACAGATAAATAGGCAAAAAAAAAAAAAAGGGGGGGGGGGGGGGGG